>ML826049.1:13116-58980 GCA_009831015.1 Picea engelmannii | reverse complement strand
TATATATATATATATATATATATATATATATATATATATATATATATTGAGTGGGCCTAATGGTTAAGAACATGTGTTATCTCATAAGAGGTCACAAGTTCAAATCCAGAGGGGGTAGGGTATGTATATGTATGTATATCTCCATAGACTTTACCAATCAAAATCATATATTTTTGAAAATTCATATATGATGATATAAATGATAAATGTAAAAACATATTTATGTATATGTATGTATACCTCCATAGACTTTACCAATCAAAATCATATATTTTTGAAAATTCATATATGATGATATAAATGATAAATGTAAAAACATCTTTATGTTAGGTTAGGTGTATTGCATTTTTTATTGCAATATTATTAGATGATACAATAAAATGAAAATAAACCTTTACTTTATACTAAAGAAATAAAGGTTTTGGAGTAAAGGTTTTGTGTGAAGAAAAGAAAATGATATTGACATTATGATTTAGTATAGTTGATGCTTGTGAGAATCTTGGAAAAGAAAAAAAATTCCTTCAAATTCCGTGTTACATGTTTGAGATTAATGATTATTTTGTCTCATCATTGATGATTCTACTAAATGTCAAGACTAATGAATGTTATTGATAACGCTTCCATAAGCAGATTGTGTCCATTATAATTTTTAAAAGGCACACGGGGACGTTGTAATCACGGGGGGCATTGATTCTTCATAGTCAAAGTCAATTTTTAATAGTCCAAAGGAAGGAAGGGTTTAAAAATGAGTTTATGAAGGCAAGTGATCCTGTCGGATTCATATTTTGTAATGTAAGTTGTTTCCTACTTGAGGGATCTTGTAACATAAGATGTTTCTTAGTTGAGAAGAAACAATGTTTAGTCAACAAAAAGACTTGAGAGAACTTATTGTGTCTTAGGATTATTAGAGATTCATAGTTAAAATCAATGTACTTATTGAGTTAACAAAGTCAAGTCATGATCATGCAAATTCGTACTCTAGTCAAGACTTTCATGTACACAAATTGTCAACTCCGTATTTTCAAAGAATTGTAGATTGTAGATTCCATATTGTTGTCAAAGACGATGATATTATTTTGTCACGATATTTAGATAGACCATCAACACAATAAGTTTTTTGACAAAGCATCTACATAGAAAGTTTTTTGAAAAACATCAAACATAGATTTTCCACGTAGCAACATAAAGCATGCAAATGTTTAACTAATCATATTTAGATTGGACATTGACATGTGTTTATTGCATCACTTGATTTGAGAATTTTCATCAAGTAATTGGGAAGAACTTGAGTAGATATTGTTGAAGTTTGTAGCATCGGAAAAGTACTTCCGCATAGGCATAGGTGTCTAGATGCATGGAAGTAGTCCAAAGGATCTTTCTGAAACTTTGGAAATTCACTTTAATTAAATGAGTTATTAGAATGAATGTCTTTTTATAATTAAAGTGAGTTTAATTTACTAGAATGCTAAAGTTATTAGCATTAATGAATTAAATTAATATTATCCATTGATCTCAAGTGAGGTGAGATCTAATCTCAATTGTTGATCACTTTAAAAATTAGGTCTAGGGTTCAACTCAATGTTATAAAAGGCAGCCAAGGTGAAAGGAGAAGACACATTCTTGGAGACATCTATTGGAGTCAGTGACTCATAGAGAGAGAAAAGAAGGAATTTTGCTCAAGGAGATCTTAGCAAGGGTGAAGAAGAACTTTCACCTAGAGATTTGATCAGTCCAAAGGAGAAGGGAGCAAGTGGGAGGTAGGTACAGCCTTAGGTACGAGTCATACAAGATTGCAGACAACACCATACACACTAGACATAAGGACTAAGTGCATACATACACGCCTCACAGGAGGTGCAGGGAAAGAGTATGCATAAAGCAGGTTCTGTAGGGTGCAAGTATGTAGACATAGGCAGTCTAGGGCATGTATACACACCGGGAAGAAGGACATGGCACACACATATTCTTTTTTCAAGTATATTGGATGCGTACATAGTCGTACAATCGACGACAAAGGTGGAAGCAAATCGAACTGTCAGGGATTGTTGCAGATTTATGTTTCTATTCTTAGTGGGTTGTTTTCCCGAGTTGGGAGCCCCTTGTAAGCTTGGAAGTTATTTGAATGAAGAGATGATTTTGAAGTGGGGAATTTGTTGCGTTGTGTGAAGTTTTGGTTTCCATATTTTTCTTCCATTGTTTTATTTCCAACTAGTATATTTTATTTTGTGCACTGTAATTTGATTATAAGCAAGGAAATACACAAGGTAGTAAAGTATCTAGGTGATGGGAATTGAAATTTTAACATGGTATCAGAGCTTGCACTCTAAGAGAGAGACAAATTTCAATATCACAGCAGGTAGTGTAGCAAATCTGTTAGATCTACAAGGAGATCTATGCAAATCTATAAAACAACAGTGAAATTCTTGTGGGTGCTTGAAGGAATAAGCACACGACAATGTTTTTTTGTTTAGATCTAGAAATGGAAGCAAACAATTTCATGTTTGAAGATCGGTTGGATGGAGCATCTAACTTCTTTCCCTAGAAGGCAAGGGTAACCTTGCTTTTGAAGGAACGTGACCTTTGGGAGATTGGAAAAAGGGTTGTTCATGTACTGATATATGCAATTCAAAAGGTGGATCATGAGAAGAAGGACATCAAAGCTCAAAGAGTGATCATGGATGACGTGAAGGATCACGTGATCCCTCACGTGGTAGAGAAGTGGTTGACCATAGAGATGTTCAAGGATCTAGTGGATTTGTTCTAGAGTAACAACTTGAACATGAAGATGATATTGAGAAACAAGCCCACATCCATCCAAATGTCAAGATCTCATAATGATACCAACTACTTCATGATGATCACCCATACACATGATCAGCTTGCAGCTATTGGGGAGAAAGTGGATGATGTATAACTTGTAATGTGGAATTTAATGGTTTCACCAAGACATGGGAACCAATTGTCAAGGGAATCTGTGCTCGGGAGAAACTTCCTAATTAGAAGAGGCTTTGGGATGATTGCATCCAGGAAGAGGCTCGAGAAGAGTCTAAAGCCTACAAGAAAGGAGATGGAGAGGAGAATATGGCCTTGGTCAATCAGGCCAAGAAGGGCAAAGAAAAGGGTTCCAAGGGTAATAGTGAGGTGGAAACCTCACAGCTAGGTAAGAAGAAGGACTTGAGTAAGATCAAGTGTTTTTCATGCCACAAGAGTGGTCAATATGCATCTTAGTGTCCAAAGAAGAAGGGTAAGGGTAAATAGTAGTAGGTAGAAAAATCAATAGAAACTCAGGTGGATGATTTGGTAGCGAAGCTTGAGGAATTCACACTAGTCCCTTGCATTTCTACCATCACCATTACCAGTAGTGCTTGGTACTTGGACAATGGTGCATCACGTCATATGAAAAAAGCACGAGATATATTCAACAGTCTAACAGAGAAGGAGTGGGAGATCCATGTGGAGCTTGGTGATGATTTCAAGTATGCAGTGAAGGGGGAGGGAGAAATTTTGTTCCATCTTGATTCAAGAGGTTCGTTTGAGGCCAAGGGAATTCTATATGCACCAGGACTGAAGAATAATTTTCTCTCAGTGTCAGTTATGGAGGATAGGGGTTTTTTCGTCATGTTCAAGAAAGGGAAAGTACTCATACATCCAGAGGGAGCTAGCCATGACACGAGAGTGAGCATTGGGGTTAGAGAGGGGAATTTCTACATGTTGAAGGGAAATCCTATTCAGGCGGCCTTGGTACATGACCGTGAAAACCTGTGTGAGTTATAGAACAAGCAGATGGGGCACCTTCACAACAGGGTATTGTCGATTATGAGGGAGATTGTCACTAGTCTTCCAGATTTCAATGTTGAGCGGTAGGGCATGTGTACTTGGAAACAATTCCAAGGATTATTTTCCAAGCAAGGAGAGTAGGTCCAAGGGGATATTGGATATTATACATACATATGTGAGTGGACCGATGTCAGTGGAATTAATGTAGGGAGCACTATATTATGTGACATTCATTGATGAATTTTCTAGGAAAAATTGGATCTTCTTTATGAAGACCAAGGATGAGGTCTTCAGTCAGTTTTGGGGGTTCAAGGCCTAGGTGGAGAACCAGACAGGGGAAAATATCAAGGTCTTAAGGTCGATTAATGGGGGGGATTATACCTCCAATGACTTCAAGGATTTATGCAATGAGGAGGGGATCAAGAGGAAGTTGACAGTCTCATACAACCCTCAACAGAATGGGGTTGCATATAGAAAGAACAAGTCCATCATCAGTTCCGCCAAGGATATTATACATGACCAATATCTTCCTATTGTCCAAATTCTGAACTGGCTCAATTTCACCCTCTTCGGAACGCAAAACAATGTGCAAAATACTCATTAATGGAAATTTGGACCAAGACTTTTAAAAATGACCCATGATCATAAAATAGGCCTCAAATTCATTATCCTTTAGGAAAATCATGAAAACGAGTATAAAATTACCTATGTTTGGACAATATACCTCATGGCACGCTTTATGAGATAACCATACTTGGCCTCTTCCTTTGCACGCAAATGGAGACAATATGTACTACCTTGGGATCCATTCCCTACATCAAAATCGATGCCTCGGGATCTATGCGAACTTAGGAATGCATGTCCAATTCTTTGTATTCGCCCCATATATAGGCCACAAGCTCCCAAACCTCCACGCGAAAATTATGGAAACTTGACACTAAATTTAGTGGAATCTCTTTAAATATAGCACACATGGCCTACTGGTTAAATCGTTGGAATTATTGGGGGGAGATTGTGGGTTCCAACCTCCGCGAACCCCTCCTTTATTGGAATATTTGTTGATTTTATCGTTGAGTGGTTATATGGTTATATAACCATATGTTATTTATAACATATGTATGGTTATATATAACATAATCCCCGCGGATACATAAATTCATTGATAGATCCCCATGCTTTGGGGAATGGTCATGTTACACACATATGATCACAAGTTATGGGTCGAGGGCTTAGGCCATCGACCCTCTTTTCCACCCATTAAAACTTTATTAAAACTTAAATACATTTGTCAACATGTATAGTTAAGAAAAATTGTAGTGGCGTGATGGAAATAAAAGGTTTGTTAAGGCTTTGAGAGGTTATGGAGGTTGTGGACTTGACCCCTGTCAACTCCATAATTTTGTATAAACCATACCAATATAGGCCAATGGGAGGCTACCACATGGAAACCTCTCATTATCTCTCCTATGTCATGTGTCAACATATAATTTTCCCACTTGGATTTCACAGACTTGCCCAGTCAGTTGCCAACCAATGTTCCACGTCACTTATATGAACATGTGCCACATGTCACCCTTGCAGTGGTGACACCTGTCACCCTTTTTCCTATGTGAATTTGACCTGGTTTGACTAGAACTTTGACTGCTCATAACTTTTGCATACACACTATGTTTGACTTGTTGTTTACATCGTTGGAATGATGACGATGAATTCTATGCATTGATTTTCGAGAGAATTTGGGACAGACAAATTTTGAGYTTTTATGGATCCATAGGACCTTTGTGAGTGTTCTGGATCCTCGTGGACCTCTGTGAGCACTCCTTAGATCCTCCTAGATCACACCTTCCCACTGAAGAAATTTTGGACCTCCAAAAGTATATATATTCAACAATTTAGAAATGRCAATTCACTCTTCGATCTTGYTGAATATTTTGGAATTTAGTCTTCATCTTGCGTCTTCGATCTTAGGTATTAGATTAGTGTACTTTTTTCTTATTTTCAGGAACATGTCTCTGAACTGTCACTAATAGAATATAGCTCCAGTTCTAGCTCATAGATTCCYTGACAACAAAATTCATGTTCATTGAATCTCTCCAATAATTGTATCTTGTATTTCAACATCCACTCCCATCTTCGAGTGTCGAATATAGTCTGTCTCGGCTAATCTAAAACCAATTCGAATGTTGATCTATAATTTTCCTTTTTGGACTCGTTGTTCTGGTATTGCTAATGTATTTGTAGGATTCTCTGAATGAATTCCCTGTCCATTACTCTCTTTCCTTGAAAAACAAATTGATATATATTGTTACCATATGTACTTAATTGCTTATGTTCAAGGTATACATCCACGCAAACACAACATGGTGTTTTGAAGATGCTTATAGCTTGAATCTTTATATGCCTCTAAAAAGAGGATTATTTCTCCTTTACCAGCTCTAGGATTTTTTGCATTACTTTGATGCTCTTCTTTCTCTCTATCTACATGCTCCAATTTCCTGCATCCTCATGTTCCTTCACTTTCAGTTCTTTATAATCGAGAATGTTGACTTTAGACAATTCAATCCATATATAGTCCTTTATCTTATGACAAGACAATAAATTTGTCTATTTTGTTGTCTAAAGGATTATAAATCTTTATATCAAGATTCCCCTCACTCTAAAACAAAGTGGCTATATAGAAATTCATTTTAACGAGATTCCTCTCACTCTAAATAATAATAGAAAATCTCTTACAAAATCCCTCTCTCTTATCAACATATAAGGTGACAATATAGAAATTTTACAGAGCCCCTCTCACTCCCATAATTTACAATGAATGGCTTACACACCTTCTAATATAATTTAGGATATATACACATATGCATATTACATTTACAAATATGCATATTTACAATGAAATTTTTAGATGGTTTACTTATGGACTCATTCTTCCCATTGTATTGGGAGGAGTCTCACAACTTCTGACCCCTGACAATGCCTCTGAGGTTGATGTTGAATATGACATTGAATATGATTTTGAATCTAAGAAACCATTAGACCAAACTATAGGCCTTCCCAGTAACCTATATAACCTCTCCTTGCGAACACCAAGAACTATTGTTGTGTCTGGAGAAACTTCCCTTGAATACACAAGTACTTGACCATTATGGAATGCGACTGCATAGCCTTCATCTTCAAATGCCACAATTGAAAGTAGGTTTACCTTTAAATATGGAACATACAATATATGTTTTGTTCCTAGAAATCCTCCTGAATCGAGCTAGAATATTACATATATATACCCCCTTATTGCTTGTCTGGTGTTGGTTCCAGATCCTACATATCAATCTGTGTCAAATTCTGAGAAAGTCAAGAATAATGATATCATCCCTGTCATGTGGCAAGATGAACCATTTTCCATGAACCATTCCTATATGTATTCATATATTGCTTTTCTAAGACCATCCATTAGGAAGTATTATTTCTCAAACCTTTCAGTAAGACCATTTACTTCATCTAAAGTTGTTGCGTGTCTTCTTGCAAGTATTTAGATCTTTCTTATTCTTCTTCGGACATAAGTTTGGGTAAAGTGTCCAACACTTCTCGATCTGATGTCCACTCTTACCACAATAAGAGTAGAGTGTCTTGTTCCCATCTTGGAACCACGATCCCTTCTTATCATCCCCCATTTTCCTTTGCTTTGAGAAATGATCTTTAACTTTAGACTTCTTCTTTGAGGGATTTACTTGCACAGACTGTCTTCTTTGAGGGATTTACTTGCACAGTCTGTCTTCTTTGATACTTCTCCACATCATGGTTTCTAGTTCCACAAGAATCACATAGATATCTAGACCATTCACTAGTGGGAAAAGTCTTCATTCTTTCTCCTTTCGCATGCAAATCTTTCTTTAGAGATGTCGTACACATGTTACCTTTCCTTGGACTAGAAGGTAAGGCTAACTGATTATGAAGGACCTCTTCATCTAAAGTTCTCCTTACCTCAACCATTCTTGAGAATTCTCCATCTTGACAGGAAAAAGAGTAATATGAGGAGTCATCTTCCTCGATCATGTCTTTTGAAAGAAGTAGTCCTTTTTGAATTGAAGACTTTACATTCTCAACCTACCAATCTTCATGAATTGGTACTGATGGTTTCAATACTTGATTCTTGATATGGAACTTTCTTTTTAACTCATGAAAATTACCCTTATGGAATTCCTCATGACATATCAGTTGATATTGTAGCCTATGCTTCTCTTCCTCAAGAGCTTGCAACTATATCTTTAACTCAAAATTCTCCTTCTGGATATGTCAATTAATATTCTTCTGCAGCCTCAACTTTATGAAAACTTTACTCATCTTGTCCTCTTAATAAAATTCTTTGAAATATTCACCAACTGAACTCTTGGATCTCATCACATCAACAACTTGAAAATTAACATCAAAACTAGCTCTGATACCACTTGATCCAAAAATCCTTAGACACCACTTATTTCTTTACAATACATACATATGCAACATCTAACTTAATTCATAATTAATTTTCTGGTCGTATTGACGTGATTTGTAAAAAAACGATGATGTGATTCTTATCCAAAAACTCATAAACTGATGATTAGTTTGCAGAATAGTGAGATGACACAACAAAAAACTCAAATTACATATGTAGATGGCATATATCACTTCATCTTAAAAGTCCCTTTAGATAGCATGATTGTTCTCCATCATCTCAAAATTCTTGATTACATTACAATATGGGCTCACAAAAATCCTATTTAATGGACTCTCTTTAATTCCATTACTCAAAACAAGAAATAAGTTCACCATTGAAATCCTTGCGAAATTATGAGAAATTTGACTACAGAATCGACTAAATTCTGAACTGGCTTAATTTCACCATCTTCGACACACAAAACAATGCTCTAAAATATCATTAATGTAAATTTGGACTAATACTTTTACAAATGACTTCTACTCATAAAATAGACCTCAAATCCATGATCCTTGAAAAAAATCATGAAAAATGAGTATAAAGTTGCTTATGTTTGGACAATATACCTCATTGCATGCTTTACGAGACAACCATACTTGGCCTCTTCCTTTTCACACAAATCGAGGCAATCCATACTTCCTTAGGAAACATGCCCTACATCTAAATATTTTCCTCAATATCTGTGCAAACTTGGGAATGTGTTTCCAGGTACTGGGATTCGCACCCATATATAGGTTGCGGGCTCCCAAACCTCCACGCAGAAATTATGGCAACTTGACACTAAATTTAGTGGAACCTTCGTTAAATATAGTGCATATGGCCTAGCGGTTAAATCATTGGCATTATTGGGGGGGAGGTCGTAGGTTCCAACCCCCACGATCCCCTCCTTTGTTGGCATATTTGTTGGTTTTATCGTTGAATGGTTATATGGTTATATAACCATATGTTATTTATAACATATGTATGGTTATATATAACATAACCCCCACGGATACATAAATTCTTTGATATCTCCTCATGCTTTTTGGAATGGTCATGTTACATGCATATGATTAGAAGTTATGGGTCGAGGGCTTAGGCCCTCGGCCCTCTTTTCCACCCATTAAAACTTTATTAAAACTTAAATACATTCGCCAACACGTATAGTTAAGAAACATTGCAGTGGAGGGTTTGTTATGGATTTGGGAGTTTATGGAGGTCATGGGTTCGACCTTCATTGACTCCATAATTTTTGATAAACCATACCAATATAGGCCAATGAGAGGCTGCCACGTGGAAACCTCTCATTGGTTGTCCTATGCCATGTGTCAAAATATAATTTTCCCACTTGGATTGCATGAACTTGCTCAGTCAGCTGCCAACCAATGTGCCACGTCACTTGTACAATCATGTGCCACGTGTCACCCTTATAGTGGTGACGGGTGTCACCCTTTTTCATATGTTGACTTTGACCTTTGACTAGAACTTTGACCGCTCATAACTTTTACATACGAGCTATGTTTGAATTGTCGTTTGCATCGTTGGAATCCTGACAAAGAACTCTATGCATTGATGATTTTTTCAAGATAATTTGGGATGGTCAAATTTTGAGCTTTTATGGATCCCCTGGGACCTTTGTGAGCATTCTGGATCCTCCTAGAACTATGTGAGTATTCCCTACATCCTCTTGGATCAAGGACAAACATGGAGCCTTCAGGAGAGAAGGGCATAATTGTGGGGTACAACGAGACCTCAAAGGATTACTTGATCTTCATACTAGCGCAGAGAAAGACAATTGTGAGCAGAGATGTTAAGGTTGAAGAGAAATTAACATCTAAGAAGTGTCATGAGTTACCACCAGTGGCAGAGGAAGAAGAGAAATAGGATATGGAGGAAGAACAAGTTCAGAGTCTTTAAGTTCAAGGAGTCAACCTTCATGTGTGGAGGAGGAGTTAACCCCTTCTAGCTATTTCAGGAAACCTGGGTGGCTTGAGCATAAATTGAAGGATGCTCAGGATCATGTTGAGGCTCCTAAAACAACATTCAGAGAGAGCAGGCCTCCAAAGAAGTTTCCAAACTTAATGGCATTAATAAGTAACGTCATTGAAGAAGAAGCAAACCATCAAATTTATCAGGATGTTATGGTGCAGGATGATGTGTGAGATATTGTGTCAATATTGGAGGGACATCTAGTTCCAGGTGGCTCTTCCAGAAGTACCTTTCTCACTAAGAGGGAGTGTTTATTTTTGTAGCATCGGACAAGTACTTATGCACAGGTCTAAGTTTCTAGACGTTTGGAAATAGTCCAAAGGACCTTTCAGAAACTTTGGAAATTCACTTTAATTAAAGGAATTATTAAAGTGAATGTCCTTTTATAATTAAAGTGATTTTAATTTAATGAAATGCTAAATTTATTAGCATTATTGAATTAAATTAATCTTATCCTAATATCAAGTGAGGTGATATCTAATATCAATCATTGATCATTTTGTAGATTAGGGTTAGGGTTCAACTCAATGTTATAAAATGCATCCAATGTGAAAGAAGAAGACACATTCTTGGAGACATCTATTGGAGTCAGTGACTCATAGAGAATAAAGGACTTTTTCTCAAGGAGATCTTAGCAAGGGTGAAGTAGGAATTTCACCTAGAGATCTCATTAGTCCAAAGGAGAAGGAAGCAAGTAGGCAGTAGGTATAGTTGTAGGTATGAGCCATACAAGATTGAGGACATTGTTGTACGTGCTAGATAAAAGGCCTGAGTGTGTTCATACGTGCCTCACAAGTGGCGCAGGGAAAGAGTATGCATAGAGAAGGTTCTATAGGGTGTAGGTATGCAGGCACAGGAAATCTAGGGCATGTATACACACCGGACAAAAGGACAAGGCATGTACATATTCTCTGTTCAAGTAGACTGGACGCGTATAAAGTTGTACAGTTGGTGACAGAGGTGCTAGGAAGCAGATCAAACTATGAGGGTTTGTTGTAGATTTCTATTTATATTCTTAGTTGGTCGTATTCCTAGGTTGGGAACCCCTTGTAATCTTGGAAGTTATTTGAATGAAGTGTTGATTTTGAAGGGCAAAATTTGTTGCTTTTTGTGAAGTTTTGGTTTCCATATTTTTCTTCCATTTTTTTTTTATTTCCAGCCATTATGTTTTATTTTGTGTTGTAATTTGATTATAAGCAAGGAAATACACATGGTAGTAAAGTATCTAGGTGCTAGGAATTGAGATTTTAACAAATATTATAGATTTTGAGAGTCTCACTACACCGATATGATAACAAGAAACATTCAAGAATTATTGATATATGAAGGAAACAAATATAGAGAACATATTGACAAGATGATGACACAAAAATGAATAGAATGATTGAACCCCTCAGTGTATGAATTTCAAAGTATAGTTCCATGGGTTGTGACCTGGGAGACCAATTAGGAAAAATAAACATTTTTCATTCATTAGGGGAATCGTACCCCTAATGTGAATGTTGGTGTAACATAGTAGGAACCACCCATATTTTTTTTTCAATTTTGAGTTGAGCACAAGAATTACCACTATCCCTCTGAAGGCACCTTAAGAGAATGGTGTAACAATGGATCGTGGAGACTCCATTATTGTGAGGTTTTGTGATAGGTGTTTTAGACATGTTGGATGCACCAAAGGAAACTATTAGAAATGGGGTAAAGACCAAATATTAATAGGTACAATAAACCTTGGATATGTGCATCGTATTATCCAAATAGTGTTGTTGTGACTAATTTACCTATGAAAATCGATATGGATGGTTGATGCATATTGAGGATACTTTGGTAGGAGCAAAGAACCATGATGTTATTGTATAGGCTTTGAGTATGAATCAATAATTTGAGGTTTGTGGAGACGTTGTGGGGACTAATAGGTTTATACTATGTAAAATTTGTCATCAAACAATGTGTAAGACAATAGACTAAGTAGTATGGACATGAATATACAACAATGAATCATGTAAGTGAAAAAGTATGTTAGTGAAATTAACGAGTGAATGTTTCATGGTGGACACAACCATATTAACCATTCTCATGATGTATAAATACTTATGAATGATGAATACAAGTAGGTTGGTTAATCCACCACACATTTATAAGTATTTTGATATTTTTGTCAAGCTACAGTCGTTTAGGGTTTTTATAACACATGTTGAAAGAGGGTGTTTAAACAAAACATCAAATGTGATTTTATTTTTACAAATTGGTTTGATTCCAACTTCAACAAAATAAAAATGTTTAAGAACATTAGAAATGGTTCTCTAATTTAAAACCTTATGACCTGACCATGAAGGAAATCATTACACACCAACAAATCTAGATATATTAGCAATTATCCAAATCTTGGTCATTAAAACTATAATGCATACCATGAACAAGGATAGGTTTCAATATTCAATATTCAATATGTTTACACAATACATAAATAACTAATGGAGATGGGAAACATTTTATTCATGCCAACAATTTTCTCACACCAATTTTGTGAGATAAATTGGGGCACAAAGCTAGGTTGTCTTATGTCTATACTAATTGTTTTGTTAAGAATTTGCACAAAACATACAAAGAATGAAAAGTTGGGCTATTTTCTACTCATATAATCCAATTTGTTAAATTATGCTAAAAGAGATACAAAGAATTCAATAAGATCTATCTTATTTCAATACAACATGTATTGTTAAATCATGGAAAAATATAAAAGAATGTCATTCTAGGCATTTTTCCAACTAGTTGTTCAAGACCAGTTTGACTCATTCACACCCACTAAATTATACGCAAACTTGCTTGAGAAAAGAACATAATTACAATTATGAAGTTCCACAATTCACTATCAGTTACCTAAGCTAAGTTAATAAAGCTATGAAAACAATGATTGCTAGAAAATAGAGTTTTACCAAGGTGAAGATATCCATTACTCATGAAAATTCAAGCCATTGCTATTGAGTACAGGAGAATGCCATTTCTCTTCTTACATATAAATTCACACACCTTGCAACATATTTCGAATACCATTTCCAATTTCTCTTCTAACATATTCAATGATGGATATTTTATTCCAACAATCTATTAGTGTGTCAACAAGAAAACGAATATGATGGTGCATCTAAAGGTAACCCTGGAGTGGAAGGAGAAGAGGGGATGATTTATGATCCTGAAGGAAAAGAAAGAAAAAAATTTGCAGAGGGTTTAGGTCGATAAACTAATAATATGGTTGAGGCACTAGATTTATTCATAGGTTTGAGATTAATTGATGTTAGATGGTATAGGAAAATAACAATTATAGGAGACTCTGAGCTATGTTTTAGAGTGCTAAGGAAATTGTCTACAGAAATTCAAAGAAAGTTTGAAAGAATTATTCAAAGAATAAACAATGAGGAATTCATATTTAAAGGGGTAGAATATTACCATGTCCTAAGAAATATGAATGGAAAAGCAAATACATTGGCTAAAGAGGCTTGGGTCTTGAACAAGGAACATAAAGCAACCAAGGAGTTGGGCGAATTGTATTACCATAAATTTAAATGCAAGGAATATTTTTTTGAGGGATCCCCTCATTACCTTTTTTTGTGAGATAAGGATGTTGTTATAATCATGGAAACTGTGAGTTACCAAGGGAACATGATCCATGAATTGAAGCAAGAGAATATCTTTCTCAAACAGACTATCTTGGAATTGTTGAATTACCAAGGTATGGTGCAGGCTTGGGTGATGATATGTAAACTACTTGGATATTCCACTGGAATATTTCATCACAACATATTTTGTATTATACTGAAATTTTTTATTGTGTTGGTTTATTTTCCTTAGATCTCAGATTTATAATCACTAGCTTAATTGCTCAAATTAATGAAATTAATGAAATAATTGAAATGTGAATGAAAGACTAAGAAAAAGAACACACCATCCACACAAATGAATACAAGATGTATCCTGAGAATCCCAATACAAGAGAAAACCCAACATGAAGGTGAAGCCTATGCTCTCCTCTCTTTGTTTCAATTATCAAAATGCAAATACAAAGGAATGGGCACTCACTATCGAGTTGCCTATGACATTGTGGCCTTAAAGGATGCTACATAATATTCTTCTTCCTCTGTTATGCTCTCAAAATACCATGCCTAGATGTTTTTCTCAACTATGGAACAAGTACAATACAAAATAATGGAACCCTTTCTCCTCCTAGAGGCCCAGTATTTAACATAGCCCAATAATCGTCTAGGGTTAGGGTTTGACTCCCTCAACCCTCAATTAATGATTAGGTTTTTACCTTATAGAATATTCTTGAAATTCCACACATGTATATCCTCGTACGTTTGATTAATGGGGGTTGATGTGGCATCCACCTGTAACATGGTGGTCAACAAGGTAGGTCAACTTGCGTGAGAAATAACTTTTGCATACAAGCTTCGATTGAGGCAATTGTTACACTGTTGGAAATGTCTTGGTGTGTATATCACCATCAAGGGTGTGAGCATAGGTTCTGGACGTTGTGACCCCAAAAAAATCCATTTAATTCCTCAAAATGGCTCTGGAAGGTTCCATACCCCAATTTTCCAAACCAGGAGTTGCCACTAAAATGGCCCTGCAAGCCAATTCCTCCCATTTTTCCATCTAGAAAGTACCAAGACAGATGACAAATTGTATGATGATCCAATATGGATCAAGCAAAATTGTCTATTGGATCAATTGTTGAGAGAGTGATTGAGATGGTGCAACAATACAGTACAGAGACATACAAGGATAATGTTGGTTAGAATATTGTGGACACACAGAGCTCAAACTCTTTTAATTTAGTATAAATTATATTTTTTTAAGTTTTTTTTACTGTTAGGAGATTATGTAATAATATATACATGTATTATCGTTTTGAAATGGAACTCACTTGTAGCTAATGAAACATTATGTAGGAGGGAGATATTTTTTCTTGAGTATAAACTTGTAGTAGATATTTTGAAAAAACAATGTATTAGACCTTTGCCCATGAGGCTGCAACACTTTTATAATACAAGTACAACCATTTATGTTAAAAAAACAAGAAAACAAATAAGCTCATGCAATTTAATATAGAAATTCCAAATAAGTTGGAATCCAGTTAGTAGTGCAGTCATATGCCTAAAAAAATAGAGTTCATCTATAAAATATGAGCCACAATTGAAAATATTCATCTAACATGTCTTATCTAAAAATTAACTTTTAAATCTCCAAGAAATACATAACTCATATTTATATATGAATAAAGAGTTTATACTAGCAAGAAAATAGTATGTCCAAATATTTAACCTTTCCAATTATGATTGGGCCAACTGGTTTCCACCCCACCATACCAAGAAAAAACTTCTTTCCTTAAGACCCCCGAGCTATGCAAGATCACAATCAAGAGAGTAAATAATAGTATACAAGAAAGATATGTACCAGTGGTGGGAATTCTATCCATTGGTTTTGATCGACAAGACTAACAACTCTATCAAGGAGATCTAATAATGTGGAGTTGATACAACACTTATATGCTAATGGCTTGATTAGGGCTTCAAGTTTCCACCACCAAACCAATCTCACCATAGGTATTCATTTTGGTAGCATGTCGGTGCATATGCCATAGGATCACCAAACCTAAGGCATGATCTGTTATTTATAGACTACAAGAGGTTGACCACCTAACCCTCCATGCAAAACCAAGAATTATCACCCACCTGGGTGGCATGATGAGATTTTCTTTTTTTTAATTATGAACTATTCATTTTCATTCAGGTGTCAATATAAAAAAAAAATCAATTTTTTTTCCAATAAAATTTAATTCCTTATTTTCATTTAAATATTAGTATTTCTAAGCTAGCACAATAAGTGGATAAATTGTAGGTTGAACTAATACAATCCTGGGGTCACATGAAGTTGCATAGGTCTAGCTTCAATTTGGTGAAGGTTTGAGCCTTATGGGAGTAAGGACTCTGCACCCTTATTACACCCCCCCTCAAATTCCTAAAGCTAACCTCGAGGTATCTTATCTCCTATGACAAGAATTCTTTAGGTAGAAATGTTACCCCTACATGGTTTCTGTTATCGCATAATCTGTACTTCCCAAAGCCCAAGGCAAGTGAATGCAATATTGGAGTAATAGGAGGTGACCTATCACTCTTACCTTAATAGGAAACCCCTTTCTATTTAGGAGTATATCAAAGTTACCCCAGGGGAGACATCCCCAGTGACCTAAAGGGATGATAAGACTAAGGAAAGGATGCAAGAAAACCCCCCTCTCACTGGTCACTCAAGTCAAAACATTCTTAAGGTCTTTAAGTGATGAAGCAATGGTAAAAATGGAGTATACCTTCCCAGAACAAGACAACAAAGAAAAAATGGTAAATTTCAAGTACAAAATATGATATTAGTGCTTCTTAAGACCATGAAACTTCAAAAAATAGGATATTTGACATAAAGTTGCATCGATGTAACTATTTACAACAACAATAAGTATTTTGTAACAACCGCAAAAAATATGTCTTGAAATTGCTTGAAAAAGACAAGAAAATGTAGCTTTAACTAGGTTGAATGATAATTAATTGTTGCAAGAAAATTTGGCAATGTCTGGATAGCATTTAATGTCACTTGTGTTAAGAATTAGTTGCATTTAGATGGTTGTAGTAATATTTTGTAACAAACAACAAATTTTAGTGCTCAAAATTGCAAGGAAACACCATGTAAACTTAGCATTTATCCAGTAGATTGACTGGCAATTGTCTCAAGCAATTTCTGAGTGAGATAAGTGAAAGTTATGTAGGTAAATGAAAAAAATTAGCATGAATTATTATGGTTGTAGAAGTGATTTGAAACAACAACAAGTTAGCTAAGGAATTAGACTATTTTAGGGTTAGTAGAAGTTAGCAAAATATTCAAGGAAGAGAGTTTGAGTGTTTAATCAATCCTTCAATAAGAGAGAGGCTAGAACTAGTTCCTTCTAGGGCTTATGGAGTTAAGTGGATGACTTCTTCTAAGGCTGCAAATCAATTTTGATAGTGCACAAAAGTCCAAGAGGAATGCATAGGAGAAGTAGTAACTCAAGTCCCCCTATTCTTTTTCCTCAAGAAAAAAAGATACTAGGGTGTAGGTAATTCTAGGCCCTAGAACCTTTCTCTCCTTAGGTTTCTTATGGGATAAGAACTTAGGCAAAGATAACAAGTTCAAAACCTTAGAGTGTTAGGAAACTAGGGCTCTAGGGTTTCACTAGTTACTAGATCAATTCAATGAAAATCTTGGTAAATAGAAAGTAAGAAAGTAGCAATTTAAGTTCCTTACTTCAAGCATTAAGCATATCCTGCAATTTCATAATCTTGTATGAGCACATAAAACCATACATAAACCATTCAATAGATGACAAAAATGAATATTTTACCTACTTGCACCAAGAATAATCATGAAATACCATGCAAGATCACCATAAAAGCTTCCAAGATTGATCTAACTTGCAAAAAATCATCCTTATACAAGAGTGTGCATCAAATTTTTTGTCAATAGGCCTTCTAGGGTGAAAATTTCATACCTATCCTTTTGTGTGAGGAGTTGTGATGTAAAAATGAGAGTACTTTATGTTTGTTTTTACATAATTTTGACCTTTAATTAATTTTCTGGTCAAAATAAGGCCGACCTAGCCAATTTACAAAAAAAAAAAAAAATTGGCATAAAAAAAATTAATTAGCATGTAAAATCATCCCTAAGGGTGATGTTCTTCCCTTCTATGGTGATGTTGGACCCCCAAGGTGGAACATTGGGCTCCAAATGCAGAATGTTTGGCCTCCAAAGGCTCTGAATGATGCCCACACGTGCCAACCAACTCACAACTGCCCTCAAAATGAAAACACTACCTCTGGATGATGTCCAGGGTCATGATGATGATGTTATGGTCTCTCAAAGGTCAACGTCCAGGTGGAAGAGCAAGATCCCCTTGAGTCTAGGTCTGTCAAGGTGTCTCCAAGGGAAACGTCCTTCTTTCTTCCTCAAACAAATATCTAATGTCTTCTTGCCCCTGGCTGGGGTTACAACATCCATCTGTGGGATTTCAGCCCCATGAAGGTACAAGCTAATCATTACCCCGTGTGTACCTATCCATTGGGGTTCACAAGTCACCTAGATAATAACATGTAAATCACATCCAATAATTAAATTACCTAAACATGTGCATAAAAACCCCCTTTACCCATATAAATGCTCAATGACATTATGCAAATTAACAAGTCAAGTTTGGAGAAGGTCTCAGCCTTCAGGGTGTCCTATTGGGCTAATCCCCCTTATGTTTGGGGTGTTTCCTAGGTGAGAACCAATCCAGATAATGTAAGTGTATGGTGTGGGGTAAGTGTTTGGTCATTGGGTGCAGTGATAATAGGGAAATGGAAATCTTACATGTGGGTGCCTTTGTAGAGGGCGATTTGCACCTAGTCATAGATGTCATTGTTTCCTAGCTCATTCATTGCCTTTTGTTCTTAGCACCATTGCTTTCGATCTATTTTTTTATGCTTCACAGGAAGAGTTGAGGGACATTGTCCTGTCTTGGTGACCAATGGTGACAGCATTGTCCACAAACATTTCATGGATATGAGAAGGTTGGCTCGTGATGAGACCCTCTCTTGGTTATGCCACCAAGAGACACTACCCCGGTTTAGCGACCAGATAGATGGTAGTGTCATACCGATACATGCATATGGTCATAATAATCCAGCACGTGATGAGACCTCCTATCCACCAACTAATACATTGAGTGTTTATTTATCTTATAAGTTCCCTTTTCTTACTGAGAAGCCTTTTATTTCTTTCTTGGGAATCCTTGGGTGAAGCATCTCAAAGGTTTCATCTTTAGCTTTTAACTCTTGCCAGCTACTTTTACGCTCTGGGCCTTTATCCCCTTATTCCCACAAGGCAAGGTGCAACCATTCCTACTGTGGAAAATCCCAATGCCTGAACAAAGGTAGGGGGAGATGAGAGGAATAAAGATGGAAAGTGGTAAGTATGGAGGGAACAAACAATGAACTTTCACAGGCCCACCCAGTGGCAACCCATCCTAAAGGGAGATCAACTTACTAGGGCATCATGTCACCCTTCCAGGTATGAACAAGTCAAAGATCATAATTTCCAAGAAAACATTATGAAATGAAGGAGAATTCAATGCAACATATTCAAGTGATTCAAGAATCAGAGTGACACATACCATGATACGTGGACTCATTACCTTATGGAGAAATACTTACTGCTACTTTAGGACCAAGCTGGTGGGATGGATATTGTTGTTGTTGATAAATGGGCACCACTGAAGAAAAGAGGGGCCCTCCGAGGCCATGCTCAAGTCATCTGGATCACGACACTCTATTTCTATGACCTGTGGGCCTCGAGACATGATCTCCTTAGTTATTCGTAGTGTAGGGGATAACATATGGCTCCAACTCAGGGACATGTGCTCACCCTAGAGTGCATGATAACCTTATCATCTCTAGTATGACCCGTGCCTGCTAAATCTCAAAAAAATGTATTAGTAATCCTTAGGGTGGTGATATCACCCCTTGTTCATATATGATAATAAAATAGAATCTCTAATATAACATATGATCATGAGCATGCATATATACAAGTGAGAAAAAATAATATGTAAAATGTAGCTACAACTATGCTAACATTATATGAAGATGGTATATACAATGGATGCAAATGCCTACCTAACTCTACTTACCTATCAGTTGAATGCTAGGTGTAGTCAAATAACCAATGAAACCATCCTATAATATATCATAATACCTGCCTCTGTGCTTCATCATAAACCAAAACAATGACAAGTCAAGCACAAAAATTGCATGAGTTAGAACATGTATCACATCATCCGAAATCGTAAAGTCTAGCTCATGGAGGCAGGAGGGAGGGACAAAATTATGCCAAGTCACACTTCTAGGAAAGTGTTGAATCCATCTCAGAAAGGGATTGTGAAAAATCAAAGGCTCAAAAGACTGACTCAAAGAGTCTGGAGGTTGGCTACCTATGATGTCATCACATCCTGAGGTCTGGGAAAGGACTAGTAAGAACCTAGAGGATGAATGACAATTTCTTTAGGGAAGGTTGAAAGGATGAGACAATAAACTTCTTCTTAAGGTATTAAACCTACCCTTGGATTCTAAAAGAAGTCTTTCCTCCAAAGAAAACACAAGACAAGGGAGATGTTTCCCAACTACACTCTTAGTGGCATAATGAGGTAAAGTAGTTGAAGGGGGATGGACAACATTGTCACAAGTATCCTGATTTAGGAAAGAAACTCCCTCACTTTTATCAAAATTTGAGCACAACGATGGTTGATAATCTTCTTCATAGAATAAATCCAAGTGCTCAAAGGAATACTCATCAAATTCCTCAAGGTATGACCAAAAATCATCATGAGAACATTGCACTGGGTCATCCTTGGGTTCTTGGAAAACTTCTATAATTATATTATCTTCTTGTTGCCAAACATAAAAATTATTAGGAACATTATAGGATTGTTGTAAAGGCAACATTCAAACATATCCTTCCATATCATAAATAGGATCCTCATTAGAACCAATCACATCCCAATTATGTCTTCCAACATGTATGAACTCATCAATATTATCAACCATGTCACTACCTTTGTCATAACGTGAAGGATTTAATGCTTCCAAGGGATCCTCTAATACTTCTTCACTTTCCAAATCATAAAATAAAGCATCATCAAAATATTGGAAAGGAAAATAACTTATTGTATTCACTTATTGTTGTGCAGGAGCATTAATGGCTTGGATGACTTCATCAAATGGAAGAGGGTCCACTACATCATCCCCAAAACTAATCTCTTTAATCATGTCTTCATCAGAAAATGAAGGACCTAGATCTTCCAAGGGTTCCTTTACTTCTTCACCTTCTAAATCATAGAATAAAGTGTCATCAAGAAAATGGAAAGGAAAATGAATCACCTCATTCTCTTCATCTTGTGCAGGAGATACATGATCTTGAAGAGATTCATCACACGGAGGAGTGGATACTAATGCTTCATCCTCATAATTCACTTCTTTAGTTAAATCTTTACTGCATTCTATCGAATTATGGGAAAAATAGTGTTCCTCTTCAAGGGGTTGACAATTCATAAATCTCTCCTTCTATATCAGAGGGTTATTCATATTGAGTATGGTACACATCCTTGAGATCTTACATGATCTTAGTGGTGAATCCTTCGTCCTCTATGGATACTGTGAGATTTTGAAGGTCTATGAAAGATGATATACCCCTATCTTCGCAACAACCCTTGAACCAATCTTGCAAAAAATATGGTAGAAAAAGTTTGAAAACTTTTACCAGACCATCCTCCCCTTCCAATTCTATATCACTTATATACTTCAAGAATTATATAATGTGTGTAATTGGGAGGCCTCTGAAACTTTGAGAGTTTTTTAACCATTTTGCATCAAAATAATGTGGGTATCCTTTAAAAAGTTTGAAACCAATAATTAGATACACTTGTTCCCAGGGTGACATGATCCCATAACTTGGAAATATCACAAAATTGAGAGTAAGGTGGCACCTTGGGAAAGGTTAGTAGAGTCGCCAGATATCCTCTTAAGGATTATCAAAGAGATGAAGGAATCACCCTCAATAGAGTTGCCATGCAAGCTTTGTGAAAAGAAGGATTTGGATAAAGGCTTGCGGAAAAAGTGTCATTGAGGAATATTGACTCAGTGTTCCCCGAAAACGACGCCAAAAAATTATCGCACAATCTATAATTCCCAAATCCCAAGGCAAGTGAATGCAAGATTGGCGTAATAGGGGGTGACCTATCAGTGTCATCTTAATAGGAAAACCCTTTCTATTTAGGAGTATATCAAAGTTACCCTAGGGGAGATGTCCCCAGTGACCTAAAGGAATGATAAGACTAAGGCAAGGATGCAAGAAACCCCCCTCTCACGGGTCACTCAAGTCAGAAGGTTTTTAACGTCTTTAAGGGATGAAGCAACGGTAAAAATGGAGTGTACCTACCCAAAACAAGACAACAAAGAAAAAATGGCAGCTTTCAAGTACAAAATATGATATTAGTGCTTCTTAAGACCACGATCCTTCAAAAAATAGGCTAGCTGATATAAAGTTGCAGCAATGTAACAGTTTACAACAACAATAAGTATTTTGTAACAGCTGCAAAAAATATGCCTTGAAATTTCTTGAAAAAGACAAGAAAATGTATATTTAACTAGGTTGAATGATAATTAATTGTCGCAAGCATTTGGCAATGTCTAGCTAGCATTTAATGTCACTTATGCAGAGAATTTTCTGCAGTTAGATGGCTGTAGCAATATTTTGTAACAACAGCAAATTATAGTGCTCAAAATTGCAAGGAAACACCATGTAAACTTATCATTTATTTAGTAGATTGACTAGCAATTGTCTCAAGCAATTTCTGAGTGAGCTAAATGAAATTTATGTAGGTAAATGCAGTAAATTAGCATGAATTAGTATGGTTGTAGCAGTGATTTGCAACAACAACAAGTTGGCTAAGTAATTACTCTAGTTTAGGGTTAGTAGAAGTTAGCAAAAGCTTCAAGGAAGAGAGTTTGAGTGTTTAATCAATCCTTCAATAAGAGAGAGTTTAGAGATAGTGCCTTCTAGGGCTTATGGAGTCAAGTGGACGACTTCTTCTAAGGATGCAAATCAATTTTGATAGTGCACAAAAGTCCAAGAGGAATGCATAAGAGAAGTAGTAACTTAAGTCCCCCTATGCATTTTCCTCAAGAAAACAAGATACTAGGGTGTAGGTAATTCTAGGCCCTAGCACCTTGATCTCCTTAGGATTCTTATGAGATAAGAACTTAGGCAAAGATAACTAGGTCAAAACCTTAGAGTGCTAGGAAACTAGGGCTCTAGGGTTTCACCAGTTACTAGATCAATTCAATGAAATGCTTGGCAAATCGAAAGTAAGAAAGTAGCAATTTAAGTTCCTTACTTCAACCATTAAGCATATCATGCAATTTCTTAATCTTGTATGAGAAAATAAAACCATACATAAACCATTCAATAGATGATAAAAATGAAGATTTTACCTACTTGCACGAAGAATAATCATGAAATATTGTAATACCCCAAGGACGAGCCCTAGTTATATTGTTGAATTGTAATTGTGTTTATAGGCTGGTGAGAAAAGTGTTTATAAGCTAAAGAATTATATGTTATTAGGACAGAGGGCCTAGATGTGTAAGGCCGTGAGCCTGATTTTGTATATGTAATTATGCAGATCATTAATAAAATATAAACATCGTTGTGTGTAGACCGACCACGAAGAAAGAGTGATGGGGGACTAAGCTCTACTAGGTAGGGTAAGGAAGGAGGCTAAGTGTTTGGGGCCTAGGGAATAAGCTAGGGGGGTTACCTCTAAAGGAATAATATTTTATTATTATTTCCTAAAGGCTAAGGTGGAAAATTGATCAGTGTTGTCCTAAGTTCCTAGAAAAGGAACGTATGTTAAATGGAGTGCATGCAACTCCAGGAAGACAGGTGTCGAATTGGGCGCATGCAATTAAAACCAAATAGTCAAACCATGTTGGGGGGCGATTCCCATTCTTCCATCCTCCGCCTAAACTCGTTGGCCTCCATCTTTGACCTTTGCAATTTTCCTGACACCCATCTTGAAACCAGTAAACCGTGAGTCGATCTGTGTCTTATATGGAACTCGACACCTAGGTAGTTTCTTGAGTTGTGTTGTGTCTTAGTGTCAAGTTGTTGTCATTTTCAGGTCGATAACTGATTCTTGTTGTTTCCGTCACCCATATGATAGTTGAATGTTGTTGCATTATATCTTAGGAGTTGAATTGAACAAGAAGGTTTTCATGCCTGAGAGCAACTCTTCCAAGTGAGAGAGTTTGTTGGGAAGTGAGTTCTCCTGGAAGGGATTCTGGTACCAGCTATAGTACTCTGAGACTTCGGGTCCACCATGTTGTTGAAGCCCAAGGTAAGGGAGGTGTACTAGCCAAGGGAATTGTATTAGTGAAGGTGTACCCTCCTAGGGTGGAGCAAGTGTGTGGGGAATGAGGGTCTATGGGTTGTGGGCGTAAGTGGATCCTAGGATAAAAGATCCTTCCTGTTGTTTTGTGCAACTTTCATGTTGTCCTTGTCAAGCCTATAATTCCCTTTCTCGATGGAGTTTAGTCCCATCTCGGGGGTGACCCACTACTGAGCGTGATGGGTAGTGTGGTTTAAGGTTGGGAGGTTCGTGGAAGGTATGCACGCAGTTGGTGGTTTTAATCTAGTTAAAATATAAGTATCATTTTTGTGCTCAATTATATAAGTTATGCATGATTGTGATTCTTAAATGTTATCATGTATTCTGTTGCATGTTTGTATTACTGTTAATTCCAGTTGAGTCTGTATGGTAGTAGTAATTTTGTGTTAATTGTTCTAAATTCATTAAAATGCATGTTATATGTGTGTGTGTGTGTGTGTGTGTGTGTGTGTGTGTGTGTGTGTGTGTGTGTGTTCCACAATGGCATTGTCCGACCTGTTGGTGGATGGGGACGTTAAAAATTGGTATCAGAGCTAAGTGTAGTGTCAGAGAAGTGGAATTGTCCAACTTGTTGGTGGATAGGGATGTTACAAATTGGTATCAGAGCCATGGTTTCAACGCTGAGCCTGGATGGGTTGGATAAGTGGCCATTGTACCTGAGGTTTCAGGTGGAAATTGTGTCTGGAGGAACCAATTTCGAACCTTAGAATGTTCCCTGAGTGCCAAGAGGTTACTTTGGTCGTGTTACAAAGATTAAGAGGTGTAGCGGCATGATAAAACCGCGACAAACGTGGTATTTGAAAATAGAGAAATAAATCACAACACTTGTGGTGTTGGGGTCGCCGGATCTATGGACAAGTGGTTTTGAGTCATATATCTCATGGCAGATCGTAAATTCGGAGTTCGACGATCAAGAGAAGTGGGAGGTGCTGAGGCACAAACTTTCGAAGCCCCAAAGTGGATCTACACTGTAGATCTAGGGAGAAGAGATCGACCGTTGGATCAAGCCGATGTTAAAATGTCAAATGCAGTGGTGAAGGGTGAAAGCTCTTGAAGCTCCGAAGTCCGAAGTTAATCCAGACCGTTCGTCAAAGGGACATGTGTCAGTAGATGGTCTTGTTCAAGATTTTGACATTCGAGAGAATTAGTGTGTGCGGAGGCAAGAAATCCTGAAGTCTGAAGCTCCAAAGCCCGAAGAGCCGAAGTGGAGAGTCATGATGACGTCACCTGGAGGTGATGGGGACCTCTCTTATACCTATCATGTACCCCCACCTGAAATTTTGACAGCAGTACTATGTGGGCCTTGAGGTTACATAACAAAGTTAAAAGAAGGAGGGACCACACTGGCGTTGATCATGATACATCAAGATCAATGGCCAGGAGGCATTGCAGGGACCCAAGTTGCATGAAAGCTAATTCTCCAAGGAAGTCCCACAATCCAAACCGTGGTTTCACTGAGGGGTTACGTGTCAGCATCATAAGAATTACAGGACGAAAGACGAGTTACCCCAAACCACCATTGCATGCCCCCGCAATTGGAAAATGTAAGTGATGTGACGTAATGACGTCACCAAAGGTGACATGGGAATGTTCAGAGATTAATGGTTCGGGATGTGAGGATGTGAAATCCTTTGAAGTCTCGAAGCTCCAAAGTCTCGAAACTCAGACGCCTAAGGTTCCATAATGAGTGTTAGTCATTGGATGTTGGGTAGACGTGGACAGTTTATCCACTCTACTTCGCGAGTTCGTTAATCCGAAACTCCGAGAGATTTTTGTGTTGTATTGCTTTGAAACCTTCTGAAGCCGAAAGCCTGAAGGTCCGAGTAAGCACCTATTGATCTAGCACTTGATCATGCCCATGATCGTGTGGGTTGAGGGCTGAGAGAAAGGGACTAGTGCTCGAAAATTATAGCAGAGTAGAGCTCAGAAAGAAAATGGAATTTGAAAGTTTTCTTGAATCATATTGGTTTATGAATACTGTGGTAATTGTTAAGGACTGATGGCTTGACAAATTTCGATTGACTGCACATTGTGTTTCCAGAGTTTAACGAGTGTCAGAACTGAATCAAATTGCAACTGAGTGTAGAGAAATGGAGGAGGCACAAAATGATTCTAGTTCAGAGAATGAAGTAAAAGGAATGGATGTCCATTTGGGAGTGGAAGGATCGAACTCCAATGGGCATGGAGAAGAGATAGAAAAGGAAGGGCATATGATGAAAATCATTGAAAGATTGCAGAAAGATGCCCAATCTCACCGAGAAGATAACAGAAATCTCATGAAAGCTAGGGATCGACAGGGAGAATTCAACTTAAAGTTGATGCAGAGTCTGGAGAGAATCGAAAAGAAGTTGGATAAGGAGAGTGACTCAAGAAAAACAGGGAGTCGCAAGACCCCTGATAAGAAAAGAAGATCAAGAAGTGTTAGCAGGCATCATCGTCACTCCCCGAAGCATTCCAATAAGAGGACACACAGTAGGTCAAACCCATATCCTACCAGAAAGCATAGGATATCGGGAGTGGATGAGCTGAAGGGAGAAATGAACAAGATTAAGCCTCCTACTTTTGACGGAGAACACAAGAAAGATGAATATGTTGAGACATGGTTGTTGGGCATGAGGAAATATTTCCAACTGCAGAACTATTCTTCTCATGCAGAGAGAAGGATTTCCATTTACCAACTTAAAGGAGAGGCATCCATATGGTTGGAGCATCTTGTGCAAGTACAACATGTCAAAAAGAAGAATGTTACATGGAGGGAATTCAAGAGACATTTTGAAAATAAGTACTTAACTAAGAGGTATTATGACAAGAAAATGAAAGAGTTCTTCGAACTCAAGCTGGGAAATATGTCCATTGATGAGTATGAAACAAGACTCTTGGAGTTGTTGAAATATGTTCCTTTCATCAAGGACGATATAGTTAATATTCAAAGGTATCTGAGTGGGCTGCCATATTCCATCAATGACAAGATCTAGTATGATGACCCGAAAACTATGGAAGAAACTATAAGGAGAGAAAAATGCTTATATGATCAGCAAAAAGAAGAGACTACTTTCCAAAAATATTGGGAATACAAGAAGAAGTTTAAGAGGGAGTAGAGGAAAAAGGGAAACAAACCACCATTTTTTAGGAATATCCCTCAAGAACAACCAGGTTTTAGAGAGCCCAAGAAGGCTGAAGTAGGTGGGAAAATGCCAAGATAGCCACATATGGAATGTTGGGGTTGTAAAGGAAATCATAGGTACATGGATTTCCCCCACGGAAGTGACAAACTGAGAGTTCTCCACCATGTTCAATAGGAAGAAACAATGGAGGACATGGGAAGAAGTGTACCCAGGATCTACGCAGCTCTGGACAACAAGCAAGAAGAATATCAGTCACATATGATTGAAGTGGAAGGTATGATCAACAACCAACCCATTACTATTTTAATTGATTCAGGAGCTAGTCATAGTTACATAGATCCTAGATTGGTGGAAATTTTGCATTTATCGAGAAGCAAGCATGGAAAATCTTGGTTATTACAGTTGGCTACAGGAGCCAGGAAAAAGGTTGTTAAGTTGGTTAAGTCTTGTCCGGTGGACATGGAGGGACTGAGCACAAGGGATGAATTGAACATTTTACCTTTAGGTTCCTACGACTATTTAATTGGGATGGATTGGTTGGACTAGCACCTTGCATCTTAGACTATCGTAGCAAGGCATTCACTTGCCTAGATGAGGAAGGAAACCCAAGGAAAGTGTAGGGTATCCCAAGGGCAGTTATTGTTAGAGAAATATCAGCAATGTAGTTGAAGAAGTGATACCAAAAAGGATGTCAAATATTTGTAGCCCATATGGAAGAAGCACCTAAGGATAAGGTGTCAAATCTTGAATACCATGTTGTATTAAAGGATTTTGATGATGTATTCCAGGAGGTACCTGGACTACCCCCAAAGAGAGATATTGATTTCTCTATAAACCTGATGCCTGGAGCAACTCCAATGTCAAAATCTCCTTACAGAATGAGTACACCAAAGCTGAAAGAGATACATATGCAGCTTGAAGAAATTCTGAAGAAAGGGTATATATGCCCAAGTGTGTCACCTTGGGGTGCACCGGTCCTGTTCGTGAAGAAGAAAGATGGGAAGTTGAGATTATGCATTGATTTTAGATAGTTGAACAAAGTGACCATTAAGAACAAGTATCCTTTGCCAAGGATCGATGATCTCTTTGATCAGTTGAAGGATGCCAAGGTATTTTCAAAAATATATC
Organism: Picea engelmannii; assembly: GCA_009831015.1. Taxonomy (NCBI): domain Eukaryota; kingdom Viridiplantae; phylum Streptophyta; class Pinopsida; order Pinales; family Pinaceae; genus Picea; species Picea engelmannii. Next base: position 30,452 of record ML826049.1, on the reverse strand, counting down.
TCAGGTCAGGATACCACCAAATAAGGATAAAGGATGAAGACATCAGCAAGACTGCCTTCAGAACAAGGTATGGTCATTATGAATTCACAGTGGTACCATTTGGGTTAACAAATGAACCCATTGTTTTCATGTGTTTAATGAATGGTGTATTCAAAGAATATCTAGACAAGTTTGTCATAGTCTTTTTGGATGACATTCTAGTGTATTCCAAGATGGAGGAGGAGCATGAAAAACATCTTAGAATGGTGTTGCAGGTGCTAAGAGAGCACCAACTGTATGCCAAATTGAGCAAGTGCTCATTTTATCAAAAGAAGATCCATTACTTGGGGAATATCATTTCAAAGGATGGGATAGCAGTGGATCCTGAGAAGACAGAATCCATTAGAGAATGGTCAGTGCCGAAGAATGTAACAGAAATCAGATCCTTTATGGGTCTAGCTAGCTATTATAGAAGGTTCATTGTAGGGTTCTCAAGGATAGCTCACCCCATCACTTCCTTACAAAGGAAGGAGAATAAATTTCAATGGACAGAAGAATGTGAGAGAAGCTTCCAACAATTGAAGCAGTTATTAACCAGTGCTCCAATAATGAGGATTGTAGATCCAAGTGAAGATTTTGTAGTGTGTACAGATGCATGCAAAGAAGGACTAGGAGGAGTCCTCATCCAGAATGGGTTTGTAATATGTTATGAGTTCAGGAAATTGAAAGAGAATGAAAAGAACTATGTGACTCGTGATTTGGAGTTGGCATCCATAGTGCACTCTCTAAAGAAATGGATACATTACCTCATGGGAAAAAGATTTGAACTGAGGACACACCATAATGGTCTGAAGTATTTGTTTGATCAACCAACCTTGAATTCTAGGCAGCGTAGATGGTTGGAATTCCTTTGTGAGTATGACTTTGATATCAAGCATATCAAAGGAAAGGAGAACAAAATGGCCGATGCACTCAACAGGAGAGTGCATGAACTACATGTTACGACCATTAGCTTGTATCAAACTGATATTAAAGGCAGAATTTTGGAAGCTGGAAATGCAGATTTGCAGTACATGTAATTGGTAGCAAAGCTACAGTAAGGTAAGATGCTACAGAAAGTGGAAGATTATAAATTGGAAGTTGATGGAACACTCCTGTACAAAAATAGAGTTTATGTACCTAATGTCCAATAATTGAAAATTATGATTTTTAAAGAAATGCATAATGTGCCTTATGTTGGGTACCCCGGATATCAGAAAACAATGGTAGTAATTAAGAGCCAATAATTTTGGCCAGATATGAAGAAGGAAATTGCAAAATACATTGCTAAATGTATGGAGTGTCAGAAGGTTAATGCTGAGCATAGGCACCCAGCAGGGTTGCTACAACCATTTCCCATTCCTGAGTGGAAGTCGGAAGTGGTGACGATGGATTTCATCACAGGATTACCCAGAACAAATAAGCAACATGATTCCATCATGGTGGTGTTGGATAAGCTTACAAAATCCACCCATTTTATACCATTGAATACCACTCACAAGGAAGGTAATGTTGTCGATATCTATATGAGGTAAGTAGCATGATTGCATGGTATTCCCAAGACAATTGTGCCTGACAGAGACCCAAAATTTACCTCAAAGTTATGGAAGGGGTTATTCAAAGGGTTTGGGACGAATCTGAACTTCATCATTGCTTATCATCCTGGGTCTAATGGGCAGACAGAGAGGGTGAGCCAAGTGATAGAATATATGCTAAGGATGTATGTGATGGACAAACCATCTAAATGGGAAGACTACCTTCACTTGGTAGAATTTGCCTACAGCAATGGGTATCAAGCATCACTGAAGATGAGTCTGTTCGAAGCACTTTATGGAAAAAAGTGTAACACTCCAACAAGATGGGATAACCCAGCTGAAAGAGCAGTAGTTGGGCCAGAGTTGCTCAAGGAAATGGAAGAACAAATGTTGAAGATTAAGCAGAATTTGAAACCTTCCCAAGACAGGCAGAAACGTTATGATGATAGGAACATAACCCATAGGTAATTTAAAGTGGGTGACCATGTTTTCCTGAAAGTGAAAGCCAATAGATGTTCCCTAAAGCTGGGAAACTGCTCCAAGTTGGCAGTCAGATTTTGTGGGCCATTTGAAATCCTAGAAAGAATTGGACCAGTTGCATATATGATTGCATTGCTTGCATCCATGACTGTGCATAATTTGTTTCATATTTCATTACTTAAGAAATATATACCTGATGATAATCATGTAATTGATTAGAATGTGATTCAGGTGGAACAAGAAGGCGTCTTGCAAGTGCATCTGGTGCATATACTAGACCGAAAAATCAAGCAGGTCTGGAATCGATCCATAGGGCTTGTAAAAGTCCAGTGGACCTAGTACGGTCATGAGGACGCGACATGGGAGAATGAGGATGCTATGCGGGCATAATATCCGCATCTTTTTGAATATTTTGAAAGTCTTGTTGATGTTGTGTAAAGAAGTTGCACTGAGTACAGTGAAAAAATAAGGGGAGGGGATTGTAATACCCCAAGGACAAGCCCCAGTTATATTGTTTAATTGTAATTATGTTTATAGGCTAGTGAGCCAAGTGTTTATAAGCTGAAGAATTATATGTTATTAGGCCGGAGAGCCTAGATGCTTAAGGCCATGAGCCTGATTTTGTATATGTAATTATGCAGATCATTAATAAAATATAAACATCGATGTGTGTAGACTGACCACGAAGAAAGAGTTATGGGGGACTAAGCTCTACTAGGTAGGGTAAGGAAGGAGTCTAAGTGTTTGGGGCTTAGGGGCTAAGCTAGAGGGCTTACCTCTAAAGGAATAATATTTTATTATTATTTACTAAAGGCTGAGGTGGACAATTGATCAGTGTTTCCCTAAGTTCCTGGAAAAGGAACATATGCTAAATGGAGTGCATGCAACTCTAGGAAGACAGGTGTCGACCTAGGCGCATGCAGTTAAAACCAAAGAGTCAAACCGTGTTGGGGGGTGATTCCCATTCTTCCATCCTCCGCCTGAACTCGTTGGCCTCCATCTTTGACCTCTGCAATTTTCTTGACATGCATCTTGAAACCAGTAAACCATGAGTCAATGTGTGTCTTTTGTGGAACCTGACACCTAGGTAGTTGCTTGAGTCGTGTTGTGTCTTAGCATCTGGTCGTTTCCATTTTCAGGTCGATAACTGATTCCTGTTGTTGTTTTCACCTGTATGCTAGTTGAATGTTGTTGCAGTATTGCTTAGGATTTGAATTGAAGAAGCGGGTTGTCAGGCATGTGAGCAACTATCCAAGGTGAGAGAGTTTGTTGGGAAGTGAGTTCTCCTAGAAGGAAGTCTCGTAGTAGCTACAGTACTCTGATACTTCTGGCCCAGCCTGTTGCTGAAGCCCAAGGTAAGGGAGGTGTACTAGCCAATGGACTTGTATTAGTGAAGTTGTACCCTCCTGGGGTGGAGCAGGCGTGTGGGGAATGATGGTCTATGGTTTGTGGGCATAAGTGGCTCCTGGGATAAAATATCCTTCCTGTTGTTTGTGCAACTTTTATGTTGTCCTTACCAAGCCTAGAATTCCCTTTCCCGGTGGTGTTTAGTCCCAGCTCGGGAGTGACCCATTGCTGAGCATGATGAGCAGTGTGGTGTAAGGATGGGAGGTTCGTGGAAGGTCTGCACGCAGTTGGTGGTTTTAATCCAGTTAAAATATAAGTATCATTTATGTGTTCAATTATATATGTTATGCATGACTGTGATTCTTAAATGTTATCGTGTATTCCATTGCATGTTTGTATTACTGTTGGTGGCTGGGGACGTTACAAATACCATGCAAGATCACCATAAAAGCTTCCAAGATTGATCCAACTTGCAAAAAATCACCCTTATACAAGAGTGTGCCTCACAATTTCAACCAGTAGCCCTTCTAGGGCACAAATTTCAGACCTCTCCTCTTGTGTGAGGAGTTTTGATGTAAAAATGAGAGTACTTTATGTTTATTTATACATAATTTTGACCTTTAATTAATTTTTTGGTCAAAATAAGGCCAACCTGGCCAATTTACAAATAAATTCAATTTTGGCATAAATAAAATTAATTAGCATGTAAAATCATCCCTAAGGGTGACGTCCTGCCCTTCCAGGGTGACGTTGGACCCCCATGGTGGAACGTTGGGCTCCAGATGCAGAAAATTTGGCCTCTAAAGGCCCTGAATGATGCTCGCACGTGCCAACCAGCTCATAATTTCCCTCAAAATACAAACCATAGCTATGGATGACGTCCAGGGTCATGATGGTGATGTCATGGGCTCTCAAAGGTCAACGTCCAAGTGGAAGAGAAAGATCCCCCTCGGTCTAGGTCTACCAAGGTGTCTCTAAGGGAAACATCCTTCTTTCTTCCTAGTGCAAATATATGATGTCTTCTTTCCCATATATGGGGTTACAACAACCATTTGTGGGCTTTCAACCCCATGAAGGTCAGAGCTAATCATTATCCCATGTGTACCCGTCCACCGGGAAAGGTCCTGCAACAACAACAAGTACTCCCTCCAGGTTTTCATAAGTCACAGGGATCATAAAATTTAAATCACATCCAATAATTAAATTACCCAAACATGTGCATCAAACCCCCATTTACCCAGACAAATGCTCAAAGACATTATGCAAATTAACAAGTCAAGTTTGGAGAAGGTATCAGCCTTCAAGGTGTCCTATTGGGATAATCCTCCTTAAGTTTGGGGTGTTTCCCAGGTGAGAACCAATATAGGTCATGTAAGTGTATGAGGTGGCGCGAGGTAAGTGTTTGGGCATGGGGTGCAGTGATAACAGGGAAATGAAAATCTTACCTGTGGGTGCCTTTGTAGAGGGTGAGATGCACCTTGTCATAGATGCCATTGTTTCCTAGCATGTTCATTGCATTTTTTTCTTAGCATCATTGGTTTTAATCTTTTGTTTTTATTCTTCACGGGAATAGTTGAGGGACACTGTCCTAGCTTGGTGACCAACGGTGATAGTGTTATCCACAAACATTTCACGGATATGAGAAGGCTAGCTCGTGATGAGACCCCCTTTCTCTTAGCTATGCCACCAAGAGCCACTACTCTAGTTTAGTGACCGGATAGATGGTAGTTTCATACCGCTACATGCCCATGGTCATAATAGGTCGGCTCGTGATGAGACCTCCTATCCACCAACTAATACCTTGAGTGTTTATTTATCTTATAAGTTCCCTTTTCTTACTGAGAATCCTTTTACTACTTTCTCGGGAATCCTTGGGTGAAGCATCTCAAAGGTTTCATCTTTGGCTTTTAACTCTTGCCAACTAGTTTTACCCTCTTGGCTTTTAGCCCCTTCTTCCCACAAGGTAAGGTACAACCCTTCCTACTATGGAAAATATCAATGCTCGAACAAAGGTAGGGGGAAATGAGAGGAATCAAGATGGAAAATGGTAAGTATGGAGGGAACAGATGATGACCTTTCACATACCCATCCAATGGAAACCCATCCTAAAGGGAGATTAACTTACTAGGGCATCATGTCACCCTTCCAGGTATGAACAAGTCAAAGAGCATAATTTCCAAGAAAACATTATGAAATGAAGGAGAATTCAATGCAACATATTCAAGTGATTTAAGAATCATAGTGACACATACCATGATACCTAGACTCATTACCTTATGGAGCAAGACTTACTGCTACTTTAGGACCAAGCTTGTGGAATGGATATTGTTGTTGTTGATAAATTGGCACCACTGAAGAAAAGAGGGGCCCTTCGGGGCCATTCTCAAGTCATTCGGCTCTCGGCACTCTATGTCTAGGACTTGTGGGCCTCGAGACATGATCTCCTTAGTTATCTGTATTGTAGGGGATAACAATTCCCTCATATCATACATGTCTCATGAGAGACTACACACCTCTTAGAGACGTTGTGCCTCTATGTTAGGACTGAGTAGGAAATCTTATCACCTCTACCCCTCACATCATCAACATGAGCCAAAATCATCTTGGTTTCATCCCACATCAATATGATGGCCATCTAGCAAGGTTTGACATTGTTATGTGCATGCATGAACACACACATCAAGTAGATATAAATAAACATTCATTTTAACTCATCAACAAATTAATCACTATAAAGGTTACCCATCTCCGGGTTTATCTATTTGGTTCCCATCTTGGATTCTTCCTCATACATGTCTGTACAACTACCTCATTCATATAGGTAACCAGTTTCCTACATATACTGTGGTCAATATGATTTCATACCAACATGCATATAATATCCATAAAATCATAGTATTGATATCAAGAGACTCAACTTTGATGAGGATCATCTAGCATTAAGATCCCTTATCTTGAGTCATGATTTCACGACTCCTTTTGGGAGTTTCCTATGTGCTCGTTTAACTTTCCACATCTCACATCAGCTCAAAAACATTATTAGTGCATAGAATTGTTTCATAATCATAGAAATATCACTTGTTCATGTTACAAGATCAGGGCACAAAAAACAATATCATGATCCACATCATAGACTCAACCAAATCTCAACTATCATTGTGCAGGAATCAAATCATTTTCATTCTTTACATACCAAACCATTTCCCAATCAAGGGACACAAGCGAGAGTATCATATTTAGAGAAATAACACACACACACACACACACACACAGAGCAGTTTGTACAAGAGTCACAATCATGTATNTCTCTCTCTCTCTCTCTCTCTCTCTCTCTCTCTCTCTCTCTCACACACACACACACACACACACACAATTTTGTACACAATAATGCATAGAAAATATAACATGTATGAATCTTCAAGGTCTCAAAATATAGAATGGGTCACCTTGACTAACAAGGATTGATCTCTAGGTCACAACAATGGTTAAGGTTAGATGAAATGGGGCATTACACACACAAGAAATTAGAATAATATCATCGCATGAATAATTAACATGTATAAAAACAATAAATGAAAACAACATGAATGTTACCTACTCTACTTTGGCACATAGCTTCACAAGTAATCAACTAGGGATAGGGGTTGTAGCTAGTATACTCACACATGAAAATAAACCATAAGTGCATAATATAATTAGTTCCACTAATGTAAATGTCCATTTTAATGACTAATATAACCATGTCCAAAATAATAAATATATCAGTCATAAATAATACTATAACAAATCAAATGTATTTTCCACATATGTAAGCTAAGACATAGGGGTACTGCAATGATCAACTATAGTTACAATTGTGACATAAGTATTTGTAGATAGGGCTTACACTTTATAAAACAAAATTCCATCAAAATGACTAGGAATTCATAGGTATTTGGGATCATTTGGTCTATGAAGAGAACAAGCAATAAAACATTAATGAGCCTAAATCATACTGTGAAGGAAATATCATTGATTTAGGAGAGTTTTAGGAGGCTTAGGTCATCTCCCTTGGGGGAAAATGATGGAAAGAAATAGGTTTTTGGATCTATAATTTGAATTTGCATATCTTAAGGAACATGTGGCTATTTATAAAAATATGACAATATGACATAGTTAGTAAGAAATGGACCACACAGGGAAAGTTACAATACAACTCTAGAACAACTCGAACAATATTTTTAACTTGAACCCTCAACACACACTTATTGTTGGTTATTTGTTTTGATGATAGAAATATGAAACAACCTCCTCATCCCACTAAGTGAGTGGGATTTCACCTCAAGAGAGAAACTAATGGGGGAGAAATTTCAAGGTTGTGTAGTTAAAATATTTAAATGATGGGTAGATTAATACCATAAATAATACAAGTTATATTATTTAATTATTCTCTAATTATATGTTTACATATAATTTATTAAAGTGCATGTCTTTTATTACATTTCAAAATAGGGAATACATGACATGGGAGTAAGCAATGGGAGTAAGCACTTTTAAGAGTAGGTACACCACTTTTTAACTTTTGAATGGCATATGCTCACATGTAATAATACACTAGAAATGGCTTGGTGGATCATCCCAAGAGAAGGTTCCCATCTAAAGCTCCTAAATTCCTAAACCTTAGTATTATTATTTCATAATTGAAAAATGTGGAATTGAAGTCTAATGGTTAGTAATGGTTAGGATACAAATTATCAAAATCAATTTTATGCTAAAATTGAAAATGAATTATGAAAAGAGATCAAACTAAGGTAGATATGTGATTACAAAAAATAGTGAGAAAATTAGACTATGTGTTGAAAATAAACCTAATATAAAACAAAGAAGTAAAATGAATTGAAAATGAATTATGAAAAGAGATCAAACTAAGGTAGATATGTGATTACAAAAAATAGTGAGAAAACTAAGGTAGATATGTGATTACAAAAAATAGTGAGAAAATTAGACTAYGTGTTGAAAATAAGCCTAATATAAAACCAAGAAGTAAAATGAATTGAAAATGAATTATGAAAAGAGATCAAACTAAGGTAGATATGTGATTACAAAAAATAGTGAGAAAATTAAACTACGTGTTGAAAATAAGCCTAATATAAAACCAAGAAGTAAAATGATCTTCAAGGAGTTGAAACTAGAATCTTCAACTAGGTAACAGAAAGGTGCAACTACATTGCTTCTGAGCCTAATATAAAACCAAAGAAGTAAAATGATCTTCAAGGAGTTGAAACTAGAATCTTCAACTAAGTAACAGAAAGGTGCAACTACATTGCTTCTAATATATAAAGGGAAGTGTTGTATGTTTTTTAATTTTCTATTGAAATGCAATTAAGCAACCAAAAAGTATACCCAAATATTCGGATTGAAATTTATAGAGTTTTAGAGAAATTCTACTACATAATATATGGAGGTTAGAAATAAAAATGCAAATATGTTTTTTCCACATTGAACTAATAATAACATGACCTTAAAAAAATCTACTTAGAAACCTAAACTTATGATGTTTTTTCCACATTGAACTAATAATAACATGACCTTAAAAAATTCTACTTAGAGACCTAAACTTATGAAGCTTGCAACCTTCGAGAAAAATAACTAAATCTCAAAATCCTTTTCTATTTTATAAAGAGGATATAAAAAACAAAAAATCAAATAGAAACTCAAGGAGTACACACCAACCAATTGACTTAAGGTTCAAGTAGAATCAAAGAACAAACCTAAAATCAAACCTAGTAAACTACTAAATAAAATACAATAAATCAATGATTTTTTGTTAAGCTTTGGAAAGGTTTGTAGGTGGTAGGAAAGTTGGGCTTTCACTTAACCTTAGTCAATCAATTTTGATTTTTTTTTAAATAAGAGAAAACACAGCTTTTTTAAGTGGAGGATTACATGAATTTATTGAAATGACCCTTTGAATAATACAATAACCAAAAAAAAAAAAGAGGAATAATTATAAAGGGGATATTATGGTTTAGTCTAACTATACATATAATCCAAATTTTCACTTCTTCCTCGTATATCTTCTTAAAATATACTAAATCTTAGTTGCTTAACACTCAAATCTTACTAAGTTCAAAGGTTGTTGTAAATTTGTGAATAGCATATTCATGCCATATTTAGATCTTTTGGAGATAGTCAAATGCAATCCTATTGATAGTTGAAGGTCAACTAGTTGAGCCAATTAACAATGGTAATGACTAACAATAGTAATGACTAGGGCAAAAAAGTCGGAGATCTAGACACCTTAAGGTGATCAAATTTAATTGTCTTCATTATTTTATGACTTAGTTATATTTTGGGTTATATATAGATGATCATATAGATCATTATATCAATGCAATGATATAATATGTTGATCTATGGTCACTTGTGATTTAGTGCTATAATGGTGTCTATTGACACTACCTCTTATTGGAATTCATTGTTCTTCACTTCTATAGTATCTGAGTTCTCCAATGTGGATTTAGAACTACTAGTTTGAGACCCAACGTGTTTTCTACAAGTTGTCACATGAATACACATTCTAGTCGAGTCATATCTCTCTACTGGATTGACTCAATTTTGGACTTAGAGATTTAATTAGGGTTTTCTAGAGTGACTGTGAGTTTTAATCAACAACCCAAGGTTTTGAATGGATATAACTATGGCATGTGGGTACAACTTATGCAAACACTATTAAAGAGTAAATTGCTTTGGAAATTCACAAAAATTGTAGTTCTAAACCATAAGGATGAACATGAGAAGATCATTATTAATGAGAATAAGGACAAGGATGTAGGAGCCATGACGACCTACATCTCTAGGGATTTTTTCTTTCATTGAAGAAAGATCAATTTTCGGAATACATTGAAGACTCTATTCAACAATATCAAGAAATTAAGGTTATGTAGATTAAAAAAGAGTTGATTTCTCTTAATCATCTATCCTTTGATATAATTGAATAATATTTGGCTCCCACAAAGGAGCTTTGGTTAAAGTTGGGAAAATGTGGAAAGGATTTTTTGAAGAAAGATGATTAGCTTATAAAACTAATCTTGATGAATTTGAAGACACCCTTGATGTTTTCCGCTTGAAATTCCATGCTAGTTGGGCTTATAGAAAAAAATATGGTAAGACCAATACATTTTTTTTTTCTTTCCATGGTTCTCTAATTAGGGCACAAGAAAAGTTGTTTCATGAAAGCAAACTTGATAGCAAGCAACATGCCCATATCCTTAAGGTAAAAGGTCGACATAACTATAGAGAAAGAGGTTGAAGATACAACCAAGTGAAATGTAATGGAGGTTACCATATTGAAAAGGATTGTGTTGACTAGACTGACTAAAAGAAGCATGATGATTAACCATCGACTAACAAAGGTAATAAGAAGAATGATTGTCGATATTATGGAAAGACAAGACACACTAATAGGGTTTGATGGAAGAAGACAAAATATATTGAGCATAAGGTTAAGAATATTGAAGGCATGGTGTTGAATAGTCAACCAAAGTACTAGCATCATCAATTTTTAGAGGGAGATAACTATACCTTCTTTATGAGCACTTCTAAGGAATTGCATGCTCACACTTCTAAAAGTGAGTGGATAGTTAACTTGGGTTGACCCATTATATGGATAATGTTGTTTCTCTCTTTGTTTCATTAAATAAGGCTACATCAGAATACACATACTCCATAAATGATTATGCACTTACTATTTCTAGTTGTGGTAGGATTCAATGTCAAAATGGTTTGATCATTGATGTGTATCATGTACCAAGTTTGAGTGAAAAATTGTTTTATGTACCCCAACTAACCCATATTGGAAAGAAGATCAAATTATGGCCTAATAGGTTTTTTCATGAAGGATATTACACATACCTTTTTTGTTGTTTCTAAGGGTATTCTTGACCCTAGGCACATATTGTATAAGTTTTATGATTTCCCTAAGCAAGATCTAGGATTGAATGCACTCATATCTAGGACACCAATTAGAGAAAAAATTGGTAGGAGAAACTCGAACATCTAATTTTTTGAAGTATGAAATTGGAAATGAAGTATAATATGGTTAATGTATCACCTAGGGTAGTGCCCCCTGATGGTGTATGTAAAGGGTGCATGCTTGATGAGCATCATCAAGCTAGATTTGAGACAGAAAAGTTTTGGAAAGAAAAGACCTAGATGGAACCTATACATGGTGACCTTTGTACAATGAACCAACCATCATTAGTTGGTGCAAGATATGTTTTGACCTTAATTGATGATTTTCACAAGTATACTTGGGTATTTATTGAAGAATAAGGATCATGTCTTTAAAAAATTAAGGAATTTAGGGCATTGGTTGAAAAGCATGGTGGTTGACCATTGAAATGTCTAAGCTCTAACAATGGAGGAGAATATGTGAGAAAGGTATTTGAGATATTAGTAAAATGGTATCTCTTGGCAAAGATTTGTACTTTACACACCTCTATAGAATGGTGTTTATAAAAGGAAGAAAAGCACCTTGGTCAAAATGACAAGGTGATTTCTTTAAGCCAAAGGTATGTCAATAGAAATGGAGTGGAAGAAAACCATCAGTCAAACATATTGAAAGGTTTGGGTGTGTAGTATGGGATCGTATTCTAGATGATAAGTGGAAGAATCTGGATGTAAAGAGTCATCCTTGTATAATGGTAGGCTACTTTGATGAGTAGAAAGCCTACAAGCAATTTTATTAAGTCAAACATGAATTTATTATAGGAAGGATGTTGACTTTGATGATCAGGCTTCAAGTGTTTATTTGTTGGAATCCTCTTCTAGATTGTTAAGCAGTGATGCATTTGAAATTTTGAAGAATTGTGGATCTACTAGCTATTACACAACATCAATTGGCATGTCAACGAGCTTTTCGATTGGACAATCAATTCATATGATATACTCAACTTGCAATTGAACTTCTACAACGTAGTTGAGTACAAGCAATGGCTTGCCTAATCATTTGACTATGGAATCTCATGGTGAATTCGATGCAAAAAAATCCTTCTACAAGGAAAATTATTTTTCCCTGGTGGGAGACTAAGATAATTGAAGTTGTTGGTATTAATGTAGGTAATGTAAATGACTAAAAAACTAGAGGACATAAACAATGTAGTATTGTTTCTTTGATGGCATGCGTAATATAGATGTGAATTTGATACATTAGTCTTTCGTGGTGGGAGACTAAGACAATTGAAGTTCTTGGTATTAATGTAGCTAATGTTAATGAATAAAAAACTAGAGGACATAAACAATGTAGCAGTGTTTATTTGATGGCATGTGTAATATATGTATGTGAATTTGATACATATGAATATGCACATGGTAAAATTGAACAGGAGAATGATATTGTTGTAGAGTGAAATTCCTTGATGAAAATAAGACATGAGATTTGGTTCCTTAACCATAAGGAAATAATGTGATTAAATGTTGATGGGTATACAAGACTAAATTTACATATGAAGGTGTTGTTGAGAGGCATAATTCTTGAATGGAAAAAAAAAATATTTTCGCAATAGGAAGGTATCAACTATATTGATATTTTTTCCCCTGATGCAAAGATGAATTTTGTTAGGGTCATTCTTTCCCTTGCTACTGATTTTGGATGGGAGGTACATTAGATAGATTTCAAGAGTGATTTATCACGTGGTGATCACACTAAGGAGATTTATATGGAGCAAATCCCATGATTTGATAAGGATGGAATTCTTGTGCATCGACTGAAGAAATATTTGTAATGTTTGAAACAAGCCCCAAGGGTGTGGTATGGGAACACCAACATGTTATTTCTCAATTTTGGTTTCATGCATAGTGAATCAAATCAAAATATTTATGTTTTGCAAATTAATGTTGATATTTTGATAGTCTCACTTTATGTTGATGATTTAGTCATTTCTGGAGGTAGTGTTGACTTAATTTTGGGTTTGAAGAATCAAATAATAGATACATTTGAAATGACTTACCTTAGTCTATTTCATTTCTTACTCGGCATCCAAGTTTTGAATGTGGATGATGATATATTTCTCTATCAACCTAAATATGCTTTGGATCTATTTCATAGGTTCAATATGTAAGAATGTAAGTTGTGTGCCACAACAAATTAGTTAAAAGTAAAGTTTACCAATGAGTGTGATTCTCCAAAAGTCGATGTTATTCTCTATAGACAACTTGTTAGCCTAATTTATTTGAATTCCAGTCTACCTGATATATACTTTGTTGCTAGTTTCGTCTCCAAGTTCATGTAGGATTTGAAAGAGAGACACTTGAAGGCCACAAAGAAGATTGTATTCTATATCAAGGGTATATATCAACTTAGTATAAAGTATTACAACAAGAATATGAACTAGTTTGTGGGTTATATGGATTTTGACTAGGATGGAGACATAGATGCCATGAAGTCAAGTTTAGATTGTGCATTCCATCTTGGATCTAGATCCATAGTAAGGTATTGTAAGAAACAAAAGGTTGTTTCCCTGAAGCTGAATATAGAGGTGTAACCAGTATTGGCATAAAGGAAATGTGGATTCACAACGTAATATGTGAGCTCAAATTTCATTTTATGGAGTCAATGATAGTGTAATGTGACAATCATAATGTGATATAAATAGTTAAAAACTCCATTTCTCATAGTAATATGAAGAATCTAGAGTTGCATGCCCATTATTTGAGAGAATTAGTACAAGGGAAAGTTGTGTCTCTTGTTTATTGTAGGACATATGATTAGACTATTGATATTTTTACTAATCCATTAATGGAAGTTTAGTTTGTGAAACTTTAGGCTACACTTGGAATTTAGGAAGCTGTGATTATGGTATGTGTACAAAGATAATTCCACCTTCTGAACCCCCAGAGAGTTAATGTATGGAATAACATGTTCATTCCATCTCTAGGTCCTTTGGAGATAGTTGGTGTAACCCTATTGATAGTCAAAGGTCAATCAATCGATCAGGCCGAACAACTATGGTCCCAACCAAATTAAATAATGTGCAAGTCAAGAAAAAAAGTTGGATATCTAGACACACCCAGAGGTGATCAAAGTTGACTATGTCTTCCTTATTTTATTGGAGTTAGTTCTAATTTGGATTCTTTATAGTGGATCTTGTGGATTAGTTTGCCATTGTAATGATATAATATGTTGAGGTATTCTCACTTGTACTTTAAGTGTTATAATAGTGTCTATCAACACCACCTCTTCTTGAAATTCATTATCCTTCACTTTTATAACTCCTAATTCTCCAATCATAAAACTGAGTCATTTAACTATTAAAAATAATATTCACTAATGACACTACACCATGAAGTAAAGCCTCATTTAAAAAAACCTATAAACTAACATATGAACAAGTAGAAACTAAAAAAACACATCACTAAAATAATAAATAATGATAGGTTGATTCATTCCCACAAAATTTATAGGTCCTAGAAATCCTTTAGAAAAATGAGCCAAAAACTTGTAAAACAATCCATGTTTTGGATATTTATAGGGCTTTGTTCATACTTAAATTAATCCAAATATTTTTTGAAAGTTTGATGACTAATATTTGCAGTATATTCTCTTTGCCAAGCATTGGATATATCATAACGCTTTATTTCTACCATAATAAATCTGAAGGGTGAATACATCTACTTTCTCTCTGGTAACCCGACGGTGTTGCTCTTCCCTTGGTACGTGACATCTAGGGTTTAATCCTGGCCACGCATGGCCTCTTCGTGAGTCGGGCCTGCAACCCACTCTTCTTCTCCTTCAATGGTTGTGGTCACATCCCTCTTTGCAAGTGCCCCAGGTAGCAGGGTTTTTCCCTCCTGCTCGGTGTCCATACCAGTTTCTTCTTCGAATTATGGGGCCTCTTTCCTTGAGGTTATTCAATGAATCTCTACTCTTTCTTATTCATCTCTTTTGTTTCAGGAAGCCCCTCCCCTTGTCATTCCCATGGGTCGAGATGCTGAGGAGGAGGACTAATACTACAGATCTGTGATTTTGGTCTGTCGTTTCAATGGTTTTATGAAAAAAGTTAGCTAATATCAATAGTTGGATCTCAGCTACCTAGATTCCTATTATGAAGCAACAATCTTTCATTCATCCTTGTGCTAAAGGATTCTTCATTGTTGAGTTCGACATTGAGGAAGATCATGATCTGATTCTAAACTCGCGCTCGTGGTTCTGGGGAAACTCAAGTTTGTGCATGAAACCCTGGAATCCTTCTTTCAATACAGCTACTAGCATTCTCTCATCATCTCATGTTTGTGTGAGGCTTCCCAACTTTCCTTTGCATTTATGGGGTTTACCTTCGCTTAGAGCCATTGGTTCGACAATGGGAAAGTTCCACTATGAAATTCATAAAACTTCAAGGAACAAAACCTCCACTTTTTCCCATATCTATGTGGAAATGGACTTCAGTAAAGGATTCCCAACGAAGTTATTCTTAATGGTAAAAAATATTCTTGGTCTCAGAAACTAAACTGTGAGAGAGTTTCCTTGCATTGTAGATCTTTTTTTAAAACAGGACATCTTGCAACCCATTGTCCCAAAGGGCCCAAGAAGAACCAAAAGCCTCAAAAATCCACTTGGTGGGTGGTATCGAATGACGACTATCAAGTTATATTGAATCCCCCTCAATCCGGTAAAAATACATCTCATCTAGATCTTCCTCCTCGGCCAACACTGTTATCGTTAGTCACGAGTCCATAATCCAATCAGAAGTCGGAGAAAGAGTCATATTCCCCTGAGGTTTTAGATGAGGGACCTCTAGTCCAGAATTATCCTCAACCATCAACTTGTTGGGAAGATCATACTAATGATGTTGGCGTATTGGATGAAGAAACAATAGAAGCTCCAAATCAAGACAATCTAGGAAATACATGCATCACAAGTACCTCAACATATGCAAATGAAGGTTGGACAATAGTAAGAAAGAATAAGACATCACATGCCACATCTCAACCAATGGTAACATGAATCCAAGCCCGTAAGTTAGCCAAATCAGAGAGCTCCTCCCATCAGGTTAATTTAGATGCAGTTTGTCTTCACTTTTATCCTAAGAGTTTTTTTCTGAATATATTCAGTAAGTTTGTTTTATGTGAAGTTTTCATTTGAGTATTTGAAACAATCATTAGTAGCTTGTAATATTGGTTTAATTGAGGCCCTCGATTGGCTTGAATTTTGAAGGACATTGTAACTCCTCAGTGGTTTCGACCACGCCTTTTTAATAATACAAATTTCTCAGTTTTTGTGAAAAAAAAATATGAAGGGTGAGGTACTACTACTGAATATCTAAAATGAAATTTGAAATATATATATATATATATATATATATATATATATATATAATTTTTTTGAAGGTGGTAAAATTTATTATATTTTAGTGGTCAATTGGTAGTGAAGACAATTATCACTAGTTGTTATTCATGAATGTTGGTTGATTCATCATCATTACTCAAGCAAAAAGACACTACCTAACATGACTCATGTGTGATCCATAAGAAGGGAGACTTTCACTTTTTCTAAATACCTTTGGATTTGGGATATTAAATTATTTTATTATGTTGGAAAATAATCTTTTAACCAATTAAAAACAATTTTAAATCTTAGAATCTCAATGAGTGTTCATTTAGGAAAAATTTGAAAATGATAACCATAACTCCCTCCTTATCTTATTAATTCATCCAACATGAAAGTTGTGAGAAATGTCCATTAAAAATGCTATATATATTTAATGAATTTTATTTTGTTTTAAATGTTTGCTAAAATTATTATAAATTATATATTTCTATAAAAATATTTAAATATTATTATTTTAAATATATAATAATAAAATTATATATTTAAATATTATTATTTTAAATATATAATAATAAAATTATATATATATATATATATATATATATATATATATATATATATATATATATATATATATATATATATATATA
>ML826049.1:0-12913 GCA_009831015.1 Picea engelmannii | reverse complement strand
TAATTATGAATCAAGTGGCATAGTTTCAGTACATGTAATTATATATTTATAATAATGGGTTCTCACTTATGAATCAAGTGGCATAGTTTGAACACATGTAATTATACATTTATAATAATGAGTTCTCACTTATGAATACAAGTGACATAGTTTGTGTTAGAAAAACAGGATCGTGGAGCAATAAAATAAAACAAATGCGGAAATAAAATACAAAAGATACACAATATAATAAAGACACAGATATACGTGGTTCACCCAGTGTGGGCTACGTCCACCAAATAAATTGCCAGGTCCTTCCTTATTATTATCGAGCAATCGAAGGGATACAACCTACAGCAAACCCGTTGTAACTTCCTCTTCTTTCTCTCACAGTCTCCTATCTTATAATACAATATTCACTATCATACCTAGCCACAATACATTTCTCTCATAAGATAGGGTTGCATTCTAGGGAAAATAAACCCTAATATAACTTCTACCGTTAGATCTGCGACCTTATAATGAACGGTCCAAATTTACAATGAAATTACAATATACTTTTACAAGGCAATTTTTCCTTCAGGGTCTTCACCCCCGAACCCTCGCAGGGGGGGTAACCCCCCCTGCACTCCCCCGCGTGGATGAGTGTACATTCTTCTGGGGCGTAAAGTCTTCATGGAGTATAAACACAGCTCAAAACAAAGACCTCTGAATCAAGAAGATAATCAGGCTCCACAACCAACAATCTCCCACTTGTAGACTGATCTCAACAACTCCATCGTTGTTGTATCTGCTTGACTATTAACCTTCTTGGACCTGGAAAATTTATCATCTTCATATTCATGCTTGAATACCAACTAAAACTGAGCAAGAACTCAGTTTCTCCCTGGTTACTCCCTTTGTTAACATGTCTGCAAGATTCTAGCTAGTGTGTATCTTTTCCAACTTCAAATGTCCATCTTCCAAGATGGATCGTACGAAATGGTACCTCAGTTGTATATTCTTAGTCTTCGAATGGAAGGCTGAGTTCTTTGCAAGATGAATGTCACTCTCACTGTCACGGTACAACCTGTTGTTCTCCTGTTTCTTTCCCAATTCCTCCATAAACCTCTGTAACCAAATCATTTCTTTACTAGCCTCTGTAGCAGCAACATACTCTGCTTCTGTTGTTGAAAGTACAAAAACCTTTTGCAGTTTCGAAATCCAACTTATTGTTGTTCCACCTATAGTAAAAACATACCATGTGGTGATCCTCCTGCTATCTTTATCACATGCCATATCTAAATCAACATATCCCTATAGAAAAGTGTCTGGTCCTCCAAAATATAATGCATGAGTAGCAGTACCTCTCAAATACCTGAGAATCCACTTTACTTCCTCCCAATGTTCTTTACTTGGATTGTTCATATACCTTCTCACAACTCCCACTGCATGTGCAATATCTGATCTTGTGCACACCATCGCATACATCAAGTTGCCAACTATTGATGAATAAGGGACCCTGGACATGTATTCTATCTCCTCCTGTGTCTTGGGATAGATTTCCTTAGTTAATTTGAAATGGCGGCCAAAGGTGTACTAATTGGTTTTTCATTATGCATTTTGAACCTCTCCAACACCTTCTCT
The DNA here is from genome assembly GCA_009831015.1 of Picea engelmannii. Lineage (NCBI taxonomy): Eukaryota > Viridiplantae > Streptophyta > Pinopsida > Pinales > Pinaceae > Picea > Picea engelmannii. The sequence continues at coordinate 11,308 of ML826049.1, read as the reverse complement.
ATGTACTCACCCTGATACAATGTCAATTTGCGACTTTTCATGTCTCTTGTTATTCTCATACCAAGGATTTTCTTTGCATCACCCAAATCCTTCATTGCAAATGAATTATCTAATTTCTTCTTGAGCACATTTATATCCTGCATATTAGACCCTGCAACAAGCATGTCATCTACATACAATAGAAAAATAATATAGCTTCCATTTTCTAGCCTTTTAAAATAAACACAATGATCAAAATGGCATCTACTATAACTTTGTTCTGTCATAAACCTGTCAAACTTCAAATACCACTGCCTTGGAGCTTTCTTTAGGCCATACAAGATCTTCTTCAACCTGCATACCAAATTATCCTTCCCTTTGACCTCGTACCCCTGTGGTTGTTGCATATAAATCTCTTCCTCCAAATCCCCATGGAGAAAAGTCATTTTTACATCTAACTGTTCAAGATGCAAATATTCTACTACCACGAGACTCAAAATAGTCCTAATTGAAGTCATTTTAATAATAGGAGAAAATATTTCATCAAAATATATACAACAAGTCTAGCCTTGTATCGCTTTTCTCCTCCGTCTTCTTCCTTCAACTTGTAAACCCATTTATTCTTCAATGCTCTTTTTCCTGCAGGCAACTGAACCAAATCCCAAGTCTGGTTATTTACCAAGGAATCCATTTCCTTCTTCATGCCTTGCTCCCACTTATTTTTGGTGTCTACCTGCATTGCCTCTTCATAACATTCTGGTTCACCAGAATCAGTCAATAATAAATAATACAATGAAGGAGAGTATCGTTCAAGGGGTATACTTAATCTGGTAGATCTAACCACACTTGCAAGAGTTTGAGGTACTTGTTCCTCTTGTTGTTGTACATTTTGATTTTCTGGTTCCTTTGGAATTTATTTTCCAATTATTTCATCAAGCACTGTGTATTTTGGTTTTTCTTTTTCCTGTTTCTTTCCCTACAATTGATCTTTGTACATAACCTTCTCATTGAATATGACATCTCTACTCCTAATGATTTTGTTATTTTCATAATCCCATAAGTGATAACCAAAATCATTAACATTGTATCCAATAAAGGTACACTTCTTGGATTTTGCCTCAAGCTTTGTTCTATTTTCTTTATCAATATGGACAAATGCTTCACAACTGAAATTCTTCAAAAAATAATAGTTTACCCCTTTTTTTTGTCTGTGTCTCCTCTGGAATTCTACCATCCAAAGAGCTTGAAGTTCCTCTGTTTATTAAGTAAACAACAATATCTACAACATCTGCCCATAACTATAAGGGAAAACCAACATGCAATCTCATACTCTTGCATGCTCCATGATTGTCTTATTCATCCTTTCTAACACACCATTTTCTTGTGGTGTTCTTGGAACTGTCTTCTCTCTACGAATCCCATGGTATGAACAGTAATCATCAAACTCCTTGCTACAATATTCACCTCCATTATCTAATCTGAGACACTTCAACTTTTTTCCTATCTCATTCTCAACCAAATCTTTCCATTTATTAAAAGTATAAAAAACATCAGATTTTTGTCGAATGCAATAAACCCAAGTTTTTCTAGTTGCATCATCAACAAAAGTAACATAATAACGAGATCCACCGAGATATGATACCTGAGTTGGTCCCCATACATTTGTATGCACAATATCTAACCTTTCACTCTTCTTTTCTTTTTCGACTCTGAGAAATATGACCCTCATATGTTTTCCATAAACACAATGCTCACAGAAGTCCAAATAATATTGTTTAAGATTTGGCAACAAATTTATTTTGTGAAGTATCTGCATCCCCTTCTCACTCATGTGTCTAAGCCTACGATGCCACAATGTTGTATCCAGTCCTGTAGAAGCTAAAGATATAGAAGAGTCAGTATTAGCAGTACATAAATACAATGTACCTACCTTCTCTCATTTTGTTATCACCAATGATCCTTTGATGACCTTCCACGTCTTATCTGTAAATATGGATATGCAACCTTCACTTTCCAACTGTCCTGTTGAAACTAGATTTTTCCTTAGATCTGGAACATGTCTTACCTCTTTCAACAACCATTGGTTTCCACTGCTTTGCTTTATTTTTACCTTTCCCATTCCAACAATTTTGCATGGTGCATCATCACCCAAATGAACTTGTCCAAAATCACCTTGAACATAATCCAGAAAATGTTTCCTATGGGATGTGGCATGAAATGAAGCCCCTGAATCTACCACCCAAGACCAAGAAATATTATCTACAGAAAGAATCAAAGCATCTTCTAACACATCACCTGATACATTTGCTTCTCGATTTCTCTCATGTTGTCCATCTTTGTGTTTCTTTAGAGCTTTGTAGTCTTTATTTAGATGTCCTTTCTTCCCACAATTCCAGCACTCTATCTTTCCAAGTCTGGATTTGGATCTTCCCTTTCTAGAATTCCCACAGTTCCCTGAGCCCTTTCATCTATCCTTTTGTATTCCCCTGTTCTCCATGTTCAACGCATTACATGATGTCTCACCTGTGCTTTTCCATCGCATTTCCTCACTAAGAATAACACCAACAACATCATCAAATTTTAAAGTATTTGAACCATAGACAGAGTTACTTACAGCCATGACCAAGTCATTCCAACTTTCTGGTAATGAGCACAAGATTAGAAGATCCCTGACCTCATCATCAAAGTCCACTTTTACAGAACTTAGTTGATTAGTAACCGTATTGAATTCATTTAAATGATCTGCAACAAACCCACCTTCTGACATCTTCATATTAAATAATCTCTTCATTAGAAATACCTTATTGGATGTCGAGGATTTTTCATACAATTTAGCTAATGTGTCCATCAAACCCTTCGTTGTCTTTTCTTTCAAAATATTGAAATCCACTGACGCTACCAAGCTTAGTTGTATCGTTCCTAGAGTCTTTCTGTCAAGAATCTCCCATTCTTCATCCTTCATAGTCGTCGGCTTCTTTGTTATTCCGCCCAATGGTAGGAATAGATCCTTCTAATATAAATAATCTTCCATCTGCATCTTCCATAACTGGTATTTTTGGCCGTTAAATTTATCGACCCTAAACTTTCCATCTTCCGACATTGCTCCCACTTGAACCAGGAACCCTCTTTTCGTGCGAGTTACCTTTCGCTATGATACTGGTTGTTAGAAAAGTAGGATCACGGGGCAATAAAATAAAACAAATGCGGAAATAAAATACAGAAGATACACAATACAATAGAGACACAGATATACGTGGTTCACCCAATGTGGGCTACATCCACCAAAGAAATTGCCAGGTCCTTCCTTTATTATTATCAAGCAATCAAAGGGATACAACCTACAACAAACATGTTGTAACTTCCTCTTCTTTCTCTCACAGTCTCCTATCTCATAATAAAATATTCACTATCACACCTAGCCGCAATACATTTCCCTCATAAGAGAGGGTTGTCTTCTAGGGAAAAAACCCCTAACATAACTTCTACCATTATATCTGCAACCTTATAATGAATGGTCCATATTTACAATGAAATTACAATATACTTTTACAAGGCAATTTTTCCTTCGAGGGTCTGCTTGCCCAGAGACCCCGCAAGGGGGGTAACCCCCCTTGCACTCCCCCGCGTGGATGAGTGTACATTCTTCTGGGGTGTAAAGTCTTCATGGGGTATAAACATGGCTGAAAACAAAGACCTCTGAATCAGGAAGATAATCAGGCTCCACAACCAACAGTTTGAACCTATGTAATTATGTATTTATAACAAATTGTATAATTCAAAGGAATTTGAAAGAGATCTATGTATCTATTTTTCTTTATTAAATTATAATGGAAACTTTATTCTTTTTTATAGCTACACATATTTGCATGTTGTGTGAGTGGTTTTTTCTTTTTTTGTCTATATGCCCAGGACACTAGTTAGAGTAGAATAGCTAATGTAATGGGTGATTGAATGTTTTTGTTATGTTCTAGGTCATGTAAATCTATATTTATTAATAACTTATCTTTGATGGTTATGCATGCACCATAACGAGTCATCATTTACATATATAAGATATCATGCTCATAGGACTTGAGGTTCCCATTGCTAGCTTTTAGTCTTATCAAAAATTTTATTTTATTTTCATTAAGTTGTTTCCAATGTATGGGTTTATTACGTTGTGGTAAAAATCGATAACCCATTTTCCCTACACCTTGGTGTCTTCCTCCTTTTCTCTTAAATCTAAGGAATAGTGTTATTAATGACGAGGAAAGACAAAATATTATTGACAATTCATTACACGCTCCCAACAACATCACATAGAGCTTAAACATGATCTCTATGAAGGTGATCAATTTTTAAATTGTACATTGGTGAACAATTCAAATTCTTCCTACTCTAATGTTATTGATGAACTACTAGACCTACACAAATTCTACTTCCTTGAAATTAACAAGGAAAGACCATAGCTCCCTAAAACTATTGCACTTCCTTGGATGTGCACCCATGGACTACCATCCTATGTATTCCCTTATTGAACTTTTGCATCTCACAACATTCCAATGCAAATTGAGAAGCTAGCAAAAATTTACTCTTTAACAATTGGCTTGCACTACCTGTGACTCCACCAACTATGGTAGACCTTTTAGAGTTGGGTATATATTGATGCATTTAATATTTAATGAGATAGAAAAAACATGTTGAAATAACCCTACTCCAATTAGGACATGAGAAACTCAAGCATGTTCATCTTCTTAGTGTATTCCCTCCATTCCAAGCCAAGCATCCTAGATACAAAAGTTGAATATGTGGATCATATTTCCATTATATAAGAAACAAACATGCTAAAGCCTACTAACAAAATAGACACTCCATTATTTCCTCTTGAAGCTACAAAGACAGTCCATGAACATGTTGAATGGTACCAATGGGAGTACCACTACATTGTTATGGTTCATGGATCTCTCAAACCCTACTTGAATCTATGAAAATATTTGATAGATTAGGAAGTTGAATAGGAGATGGTTGGACAATACATTTCCATCAATATCCATGGTGATATCTTACACAAGGCAAGACATTTTGAATTCCTTGCATAGACGTACAATGAGTATTGGTTGAATCAAACATTAGGAGAAGAAAGCATTGTCATTACCTCACCATAGAGAGACAAGTAGTTAAATATGATTTCAAAAAGGTACTAGTGTGGTCCAAAGAAGGCACTATTGATATCCTCTCAAGGCCCTTTGGGTACTGATATCCTCTCAATTTAATGCATGGATCGAGTTTACCTAATAAAGTGCCTTACAAGATGACTCTAACAGAGAGTGAAGAAGTGAATTGACAAGTGCAGGAATTGCTTGACCGAGGGTTAATTCATGAGGGTTTGAGTCTATGTGTAGTACCAACAATATTGACTCCAAAAAAATTAGGGGAATGGTGAATGTGTACTGATTCACGTGCTATAAAAAAGATCACTATCAAGTATCAGTTTCCATTGCCTATAATTGATGACCTTATGGATTGCCTTAGTGGTTCAGAACATTTTTCAAAAATTGATTTGAAGAGTGGTTATCACCAGATTTGGATCAGAGAAGGTGATGAATGGAAGACAACATTCAAGACAAAATATGGACTATTTGAATGGTTAGTGATACCGTTCGGGTTAACTGATGCGCCCAACACGATCATGAGATTGATGAACGAAGTCTTGAAGCCATTTTTGGGTAAGTTTGTGGTTGTATATTTGGATGATATATTGATTTTTAGCAGGAACATAACAGAGCATGTGAGAGCAGTGTTACAACACTTGAAAGAAGAGAAACTATTGATAAACCCAAAGAAGTGTACATTCATGCAGCGAGAGTTAGTGTACCTAGGTTTTGTGGTTTCAAAGGAGGGATTGAAAATGGATCTTGAGAAAGTGAAGGCTATCCTTGAATGGACAACACCAAGATGCACATTCGATGTGAGGATTTTCCATGGATTGGCAGGCTTTTACCAAAAATTCATTAGGAACTTTAGCCAAATTTGTGCACCTCTTACATAATGTATGAAGAAGGGAGTGTTTTAGTGGACTGCATCAACAGAGAATTCATTGGAAGAATTGAAGAAGAGAGTAACAACACAACCAATATTAGCATTACCAGATTTTAATAAAGTGTTTCAGGTTTATTGTGATGCTAGTGGAAAAAAAATTGGAGCAATTCTAAGTCAAGAAGGCAGACCCATTGCATTTTTCAGCGAGAAGTTGAATGAGTCCAAAAAGAAGCATTATGTTTATAATCATGAATTTTATGTTATTGTGCAAGCTTTGAATAAATGGTGGCATTATCTACTGTTGAAAGAGTTTTTCTTATTCATGGATCACAAAGCTCTACAGAACATTAGTTGAATAAAAAACATACTAAATGGGTATAATTCTTGCAAAGTTATTCTTTTGTGCTAAAACACAAGACTGTGAAGTCTAATAAGGTAGTTGATGCATTAAGTCAGAGGATATCATTACTCAATACCGTGTCAGTAGAAGTGGTATGCATAAACTTTCTAAAGACATTGTATGAAGAAGATGTAGATTTCTTACAATCTTGGAAGGCATGTAAGGAGCCTTGGATTTTAGACATAACACCATATCTAGACTACCATATCCAAGAGGAGTTTTTGTTTAAAAATCAGTAGTTGTGTATTATGAGAAGTTCCATATGGTTGAATCTCATTAAAGAGTTGCATAGTTGTGGTTTAGGAGGACATTTTAGCATTGATACAACTGCAGCCTTGGTAAAGGAGAGGTACTTTTGGCCCAACTTTAATAAGGATGTTTGAAAGTTTGTTGAAGGTTGCAGGATCTGCCAACTAGCCAAAGGAAAAAGTCAAAACACGAGACTCTATACTCCATTTCTAGTACCCAAAGGACCTTGAGAGGATATCAGTATGGATTTTGTCTTAATATTTCCTATGACTTGAAGAAATCATGATTCAACAATGGTAGTGGTGGATATATTTTCGAAAATGGCACACTTCATAACGTGTAAGAAGACTAGTGATGCTAGTGAAGTAGCTGCATTGTTTTTCAAAGAAGTGGTCAAATTGCATGGATTTCCACAGAGTATTACTCCAGATCGTGATACCATATTTCTTGGGTATTTTTGGAGGACACTCTCGAAAAATTTAGGCTCATATTTTTTGTACAATTCAATGTATCATCCTCAAATGGATGGTCAAACAGAAGTAGTGAGCAGGAGTCTAGGAAATTCATTGATAAGTTTAAGAGGAGAGAATCCTAGTCAATGGGATTTGGCATTGGCCCAAGATGAATTCACATATAATGATTCGATGAATAGATATATGGGAAAAAGTCCATTTTAGATTGTTTATGGATGGTCGCCAAAAGGTGTGGTAGATTTAGTTGCATTGTCGGATTGGGAAGGCAAGAAGAGTGTTGATGGGAATGATTTTGTGGACATTATGCATGAATTACAAGAGCATGTAAAGAAGAAATTACAGACTAGTAATGATAATTATAAACAAAGAGCATATCAGCATAGAAGGCAGAACGTATTCCAAGAGGGTGAGTTGGTCATGGCTCACTTGAGGAAGGAGCGATTTCTTCAAGGCACATATAATAATCTCAATTACAAAAAGATAGGCCCATGCCAAATTCTGAAAAAGATCACTGATAATGCTTATCAACTAGAACTTTCGAAGAAATTTGACATATCTCCTACATTCAATGTTGTTGACCTCTATGAGTTTCATGAAGGGGGTAGAAGAGCAGATGAAGGTACCATCAGCAAATGGGAACACCATATACCAATTAAGTTTGAGGAGCAGATTGAAGATATTATTTCTATAAGAATTGGTAAGAAGACTCGTTGAAAGGAGTACATAGAATATTTGATTAAGTGGAAGAATCGAGGAGCAGAAGATGCATCGTGGGTGACTGAAGATCAATTAGCACGTGTGCATAACTCTTCACTTTAGCAATGATCTTCACATGAGTTGGAGCTCATGTTTTTCTTACCAGGGGTGTTTGATGCAAGAGCATCCTTGGGCTTGAGTAATCTGCCTCACCCAAAAATATTTCCATTGTGCAAATAGGAACTAAGTCAAATAATGAATTTGTTAGTGGTCCATTTTATTTAGTCAGTTTGTTGTAAATTCGAACTTCTGATTACTCCTGCGGCTACTCTTGCTATGTTGAAAATTGTGCTAAAACTCGTGTTGAAGAACGTACCGAAACACATGTTGAAACTCGGGTTGAAATTGCCATGTATAGAGAAATTTTACAAGTGTCATGTTGAAACTCATGCTGAAACATGCACAAATAATGAAATTTTACAGGTGTCACGATATTTATTTATTTGCAACATTGTGGTCATACGCATTTGATTTTTCCATGTTAGTATGCATTCATGATGAGTCACGGCTACCTTTAAAGAACTCGTGGCTAAGAGACAAAACATGACGCAAGGCCAAAAGGAAGTTGAAGAAATATGGAAGACAGAAAGATGTTTTGAGTAACAACTCGTTCTAGGAGGGAAGGAAAATCGTTTCAGAACCGAGGAGGAGTTTTAAAAAGAAATGGAGCATGATTTTAAAGGGGTTGGTGAACCACGAATCAAGGAAATTGTAGAAGGTGGATTGGAGAGAAAGATTCCAGATTGGGTGAGCACACAGGAGGGGAGAAACCAAATCTCAGCCCATACACGCAGACCATTACCCTCTTAACGATTTCGAAGTGGTTTTTAGCCATACGAGCAAAAATTCACGATTTTCATTTAACCCAAGCTCAATGTAATGTAAATCCTATATTTACTTCGAATCAATTTCTTCCCCATGACATCTAAATACAACCTCTATCAATTGTGTAAGATTCAATACGGATACAATGATGATAATGATACTTATAGGTATGTCTCCTGCCCCTTTCTCACCACACCCCTCCAAGTTCCACACATGTGAAACCTTGGACACCACTTTGCCACTTCATCCACTCCATAGTCTTAGTCACAACCCATAAGGATTATTGATAGCAAAAACCATCTTCACCCTCTCATATTACCTAGGAAAAGTGTAACCTTACCATTCCTCCAAATAATGTTGTGTACACAACATTCAAAAATATATAAGACCTTGATTTGACCACTTCCTCCATTGAGCCTTTACAATGTGGTTCTCCAAACCCACCCTCCATAGCCACCCCTCAAGTTTCTAATCAAAATTCCCTTTTATATGCAATGCTAAACTTGAACTCACTCAATCAATAAACTAGCAAATCCCCTCTCAATGCAATGCTAAACTTGAACTCACTTAAATAAGTGATAAATGAGAGTGTTAAAAAATTATTATCATTGTGGAAGGAATTATGACTACTCCATTATAGATTATCAATCAAACAAAATAAACGTAAGGCTTTACTTACTAAGTTAGAATTAACATTCATAAGCATTAAGATTATCAAACAAACAAAATAAATGTAAGGTTTTACTTACTAAGTTAGAATTAACATTAAGAAGCATTAATACATGTGTGAATGGTTGTGTACTATTTTATAAAATCATAGCAAATGATATCAAATGTCACAAGTGTCAAGAATACAAATACATGTCTAGGTCAAAACCAAATATATAATTATCACAATTTAAATATAGAGCTTTGAGCATTTTTCAATTGAGAATTAGATATTAGCCATTGCACAATTTTACACACAGAAAATAGTATTGTATTATTTAAAAGCACATTGAGATACATCACACTTAAATAAGTGTTGTGAGATCTAACTTATTCCATTCTTAGAGGAAGAGATTGAGAGAATCTCTCAACATCCTCCAACAAACCCAATCCAATCCCTAAACTCTAGTATGTAGCATCAATTAAGCATTATCTCTAACACTTTCAATACTTCCAACAGTATGTATATTATATTCCTCCAAACGTTTCTCTAATGGAAAAGCCATTAAAAGTGGTACAGGTGAATATGTGTGCAATTCAATGCTTTTATCATAACATAAAAAAATCAAATCCATGTTTAAGTACATGCACGGTTCTGAGACTGTTTCAATATTTCAAACTCTGTAACACAATGTTAAAACAGATGTTATGTCGACCAGAATGAAGGTTCATATCAAACATAATATGTACGTTGACAAACAGACTTTGGGCGTACAGTTCAGATCATGCACCAACGATCTGAATACACAAGAAAATCATTCAGATCAAACTCTATAATTCAAGATGGGAGATTCCATAATTTGACCCACACCATTATTTTTTAGTCTTTGGTGAGTGCCTGTAAAAAAAAAAAAAAGACCTGTCATCTGAAGCTTGATGAACAATTGATCATGGACATCGTAAAGGATGGTACAGACTCGGCATCCGTTTTGGAGGCAACTCATGGAGAATGAAAAGGACCAGTCCTGAAGGGATAATCTCTACCAGCGCATAGTATATGAGCTCTAGAATTGGGTTATTCTTCATCAACTCAAGCTGGGCAACAGCCACAAAACAAGACCTTATCAAAAAACATGTGAAGCATATCGCTGTTACAGACCTGACCTCACGAAGCTTCTTCATGCGCCTTCTATCCTCGAGTGGAAACCACCTGAGCATCAAAAAAAGCCTTCTTCCATATACAAAAAAACCCAATGCTGCAAGAAACGATGTAAGCACAACAGACCATGCCCCGATCACCTGCAGCGCGCCATTGTTGCCAACCTTCAACATGAATATCCAAATGCACAGCTTGGTAACATAAATCAAACCATTCAGAATCAAATAGGCCGGCCGAATTCTGTGAACGCATGAGCTTCCTCGTGCCTGATGGTATGTCTGTGCCCAAAACAGCACCAGTAATGTATACGCGGAGAAAAACAGTAATCCAGGAAGTTCCAGAAGTGCAACTGCTAAAACCCTCGGCTTCAAGGCGAAGACCTGACTGTGAAATCCAAAGGTAATAGCTCGAATTCCACAGACGATGAAGTTCAGGAAATGGAAAAGCTTTTGTGTTGTCCAGGCAGATTGTGGAAGTCGCAACTGAATCAAAATGGTTTGTGCGAGGGCCACAACACCAACAAACGCATAAGCAACAGAGATGGCTGTGTACAAAAACCCTAGCGATTGCCATTCAGTGGCTGCGTCCTTCATCAAAGAGATGAGTCTGTGCAAAATCCCTGGCGGTTGCCATTCCCTAGCAGCGCCGTTCATCTTCTCCCACCATCCTGCCGCCGCGTATTCTGCTATCAACCACAACATACTAATGTTTACATCAAACTCGCCCATCTTCATCTCCATTGTTTGTAGATTCGGGGCATTCAACAGCCATGAAGGAAAAGGAAAGCCAGCAGTTATAAAC
>ML826048.1:52194-64031 GCA_009831015.1 Picea engelmannii | reverse complement strand
ACAAGTCTGGCTGAGAAGAAGAAGATGGGTCCTCCAGGACCATGCTCAGGTCGCTCCTGCTCTCGGTACTCCATGTCTAGGACCATGTGGGCCTCGAGACATGATCTCCTAGTTATCCCTAGATATCGAGGATAACAGTGCCAACCCCTGCAACTGTGACAACTCTGTCATCTCCAAGAGAAATCTCAATACTGACCACAGTATCTCTGAGATCAAAAAAATGCTCTCGATATCCAGTTATGTGGCTTGAAGCCCCACTATGAATATACCAGATCCTGGGTGTCGTCTCAACTGAAGTGCAGCATGTGAGGAAAGCACACTCTCTCTGAAACTGTGTCTGAAAGTCAATCTCCTTTGTTGTAGCTGCGGTACCACCCTTCTTCTTCTTCCTGTTCGGGCACTGTCTAGCATAGTGCCCAAACTTCTTACAAACAAAGCACTTCACTTTGCTCATATCTCTCTTCTGACCACTACTGCTCTCTCCTTCTCCACTCCCCTGTGGTGGGGCCCCAAACTTGGGACCCTGCCGACCCCCACGGTCGGCCTTCTTCTTGCCCTTTGTCCAAAGAGCAAGATCCTCCTCACCCTGACCAATCTTTTTCTGCTGCTGCTGCCACTATCCAGAAGCCTCGGCTGCTAACCGAATCTCCTCCTGGACGATGTCATCCCACATCCTCTCCCATGTAGGCATGACCTCCCTAGCAACTATGCCACGTACAAATGGACCCCACGGTTTGGTGAAGCTATTCATAGCTTGCCTCACCAAAGAGTTAGGGTCAACAACCTCACCGACAGCTCCAAGATCGTCTCTGATCTGAGTGAAGCGACCAAGGAATGAAGTTACCGACTCATCCTTGAGCATGTGAATGCCCCTGAGTCGATCATGAAGAACCATCTTTCGGTTCTCATTGGAGCTCTCATACAACTTGCATAGAGATGCCCACATCTCGTATGCACAAGCCTTCCCCATCAAATGGGGTATGATATGGTCACGAACTGCGTCACAAATGGTCCTCTTCGCCTTGTTGTTCATTCTCCTGAACTCTGCTACCAAGACGAGAGCAGTGACAGGAATGGGGGGAATAGTTGCCTCGACTATATCCCATAGCTCGAGGTCCTCTAAGACGAAGACCATCCTCGCCTTCCAAGGAAACCAATTGCTAGCCCCTGCTAATCTGTCCTCAACTCGCATCTGAGATGCTGACATGTCTGCCAAACTGCACTGCCCAATTGATGCTCACTCTGCCAAGGAAAACACTGTCTCACTCCTGTCAACACAGGTGTGTAAAGAAACAAGTGTACTATGACCTCACTCCTAACAAAATAGGTGTGAAAAGAGGTCACGTCAAATCAATCTCACTCCTACTGCGTAGGTGTGAAAAGAGACTGATGACAAGTGTCCAAACTGCCCAACAATCCTCTGAAAAATTATGCCCTCTAACAACCACTGAATGAGTCAATGGTTGTCCTCAAAAATCTGCCAGAAAGAAGTGTATGACAGCCACTCAAAATGTTGTCCCAACTATCCAAAAATTCATCCACCAAAGCTATGATACCATGTGAAAATTCCAGGTCCTATCAGCTCGCCTTCTTGGTCTATCTTTGACCAAAGAAAGGCTCTAAGTTTCAACTGTAAGTTAATTTGTTTTCTGTTGTTTTATAACAGCCAACAGTCCAAAAGTATTTTGCTGATTTGTTACGGTTATGTTCTCGATTTTGGGTGCTCTAGCATGTTGTTTTTGTCACCAGAAATTAGTACATGCATCTCAAAATAAACATAACACACCTAAACATCGTTTATGCATTTGTAGACACAGGTATTTTTGGTCAACATGACCCTGGATAAAACCCCCCCGGGGAAAACTAGTTTGGAATATTTGTGTGTATATGAGGAAAGCAGAAGAAGGGTTACAGTAAACACAATATATGAAAGAACCTGATACAATAGCAATTCCAACTGAGCTGATATACAAGCTCTAAATCAACAGATGCGCCCCTCATGCAAACTGCCAGAACCACTGAATCTGCTCCAACTGCGAACTGTGAGCTCAGATCTGAAAACCCCTCCACAGGAATGAAGCTCTAGTAGATGGCCTCCCTCTGAAACTGATCTCACTGCAATCTGATGGCTAGATATCCTATCAGATACGAATCAACCTCCACAGCTAATGCGCCCCTCTTAGAAGTAGAATAGCTCCAGTAAATAATCAAGGCAAGTAACTCCAAGCCTCCATCAATGAAAGCAAGCGACCTCCCTCGGGCATCCTCACAAAACTGACCTCATCTCCATCCTCCAAGAGCTCCTCTCTCAACAAGCAAAAGACCAAATGAAGGATGCGCCCCTCCTTCACCCTTTGCACCCCTCTTTGACTAGCAAAAGGAAACCTAGATATTCAAGGGTGGAGATCATCTCATCTCCCATCTAATCGATGGTTGAGATCTCCCCATGAATATCTAAATCACAAACCCACTTTGGGTTAAGTTTCGTAAGTCAACTTTATGTCTCTAATTCACCCCTTTGTGAATTAATAGTCATTTTAGGCCAAAATGACTAAATTTCACTTTATCCAAAGTCAAAGTGAAATTAGACAAAAGTACAAGGTACAAAGTGTAATGTCCTTCCCTCATGTGCTAAGGAGGTCATAAGCACATGGGGAACACCTCCCAAGATACAAAACTCAACACAAAGCAACCTTGTCCTCAAGGATAGATATGAGGAAATTAGTGGAGAATCTCTAGTGGGTCCCATGCAGCATCTTCAATATGTGTATCCTTCCATTGGATCAAAATTTCCTAGATAGTGTGTTGGCAAAGATAATGCTCATGGTTGTCCAAAACGGCCTCAAGATACAACCAAATGGAACCCTCCTCATCCAATTCTGGAAGGTTGGTTTGAACTCTACAATTGGACCTGTTGACCGCCTCTCCAACATAGGTGGTCAACTCCATGTGCCATGAAGAGATGCATCATCAGATGCAAATTTGTCGAAGACTTTGGTTCTACAGGGCATTGTTTGGCCCCAGCACTTCTTTTTGTAACTGGAATTTCCGCACCCATGCGTGGGTTAATAATGTAATAGGTTTGCATGAGTCATGTCTAGGTCAGTTACCTTGGGATCGGTTCACTGGGAGAGTTCCTTTCACCGAGGGTTTTTTATCCTCATGTTATCAATTGGGCTTTTCAGCCTTATTGATTTCCCTTGAGTTTTTCTCTCACACTTGCAATAATTCATCCAAAGTGGTGAACGGCGTTCTAGTGGGTTTATCTTTTGGTAACTATTGTAGGGAATCATTGTAAATGACCATGCAAGACATCTTAGAGAGTCTCGCGGAATTCCATCAAGTCTAAGTTAGTTTTTTTTAATTAATTAATTTTTAATTAAATTTCCCTAAGTTTGGAGGTTTAATTATTTAATTAATTAATTATTTTTGAGCAAAAATTGTAAAAACTAGGTCCTTGGACTTTTGATAGGGGTATTTGTGCTCAAAAGAAATGGAATAGCACCCCCTTCATCCATGGACCAAGTTTCAGCTCAGTTGGACAACTTTTGCTATGGGTTTGTCCACCTGGAGTGTCAGTCAGTCAAAAACAACAATTTTAATTGCTAAAGTCCAAACATGGCAAAAATGTAATTTTTAAAAATGAGCTAAAAGGATGATGTAAAGATGGATAAAGGTGAGAGAGATTTTTCCTAACCTTTCCTAACCTTTTCCAACCCTCACATCACCCCCCCACCTAGCCATAAAGCAAAAACGTCAATTTTCCTAAAGTGGTGTGCCTTCCTTCTAGAAAGTCTCCAAAAAGTAAAAAAACGATAAAAACATCAATGGGAGACTTATACTATCCCTTGGCACGCTTTTCCTAGCCTCCCACTACCTTTTTGCTTCATCCCAATGCCTCTCCACTCCTCTTTCCTCTCCATTCCTCTCCTCTCCCCCAAACAGTGCGCCCTCCAAGGAGAGTTACACCCCCCTCTTGTGGATCTCCAAGAAAAATTCGTTTTTTGATGGTTGGGCTCCTTTTTCTCCCTTGGCACACATCCCATAAGCCTCACACTACTCTTTTGTGTGATCCCAACACCTCCCACACCATTCTACACCCTAAATCTAAAATCTAAACCCTAGATGGTGTGCCCTAGCCTTGGGATCTCATCTTGTGCTTGGTGGTGGACACTTGGCATTGATCCAAAAGAGGTAGGTTTGTCTCTCCAAGTATAAATAGATCCCTTTCCTCACTCCCAACTCACCATATCTTGAGCTAAGGTTATGCTACTTGATTTCTCACTCTCTCTCTCTCTCTTTCTTTCATCATTTTCATTCTCTAGCTCTTAGGGATTTTGGAGATATTTTTCTCCAAGATCCTCTTCTTGAGTAATAAAGAGAAAATCTTTGGAGGACTATTGGAAGAGTTATGCACATGTTTTTTCTTGCCATACACATGAAGTAAAGTTGTTCTAAATTGTTTGGTGATTGCATCCATTGGATCCTAAGGTAAAATGTTATTTGGGTAGATCTAGTAATGCACATGCTTGGAGATCTATATATCTTGATATGCTAGATAGGATTGAAATGTCATCTTATTAGTGTATGCAACATATTGCCTATTGTATGTCATCACTTTTCAAGGTTTTTGCAGGTTTAACTTCAAGAGTTTCATTGGGAACACCGCAAGCAAGAAGGCTCCCTTGAGACATATTCAAACTCCATTATTTTCTCACTATTGCGCTTCTTCTATATTGTTGTTCATTTCCATATATATTTCAGCTAGTTTAACTTAGCAAGATAGGTCATTTTTATCAAATATTATAAATTTTTCTTCACCTTTTTTGATTGTGTGTAGCATTTCCAGCAAGGATACCTTGCTGGTTTTTGCAGGTTCAGATCTGGTTGAGAGGGGTTTGGGCTACCCAAAGGCATCCATACAACACTCAAAGACCTCCCAAAGGGATTGGTAGCTATTTCTCAACCTCCTTCTTCAATTTCTAAGTATTTTTGTTCATTTCTTCTTCCTTTTCTTGCTTGCTAGTGGCTCATAGTTGTGGGAGAAGGAGTGGTACGGCCTCCTCCCGCGTGTGAGCTCTTGGGTAGCTTAGATCTAGTTTAGATCTTGCTTTGTTGATTTGTTTTTAGCCTTTTTGAGCTAGGACGTGGGGTTTAGAAGGTGAAGTGGGCATCTTCTTAGCCTGAGACGTGGGGTAGGATTTGTCTTTTGTTTGCTTGGTTTGCTTGCTTACTTCTTTCCTTAGTTTGTATCTCTTGCTTGCTTGCTTCTCTCTTTTCTCAATATTTTCTAAGTTAAGCAAGCTAATTAATTGCCTACCTATTTGGGAGAGGAATACCCCAAGAGGTAAGGTTAGGGGTTTTGAATATGTGATTGATGATCTAAGTGATTAATGCATAATGCTCTAAGAATATTCTAGATCTAGATCTAACACTTGAATAAATCTCTAGCTTAAGCCTATTGTGCATCATAAATAACTTAACTAGATCTACTTGCATGCTTAAAGCTTTTCAAAATTTAATCTTTCTCTTGGATGCTTAGGTCTATAATCCTAAATGTCTAAATGCTTCAATAAGTGAATGGTGTTTATTTTCTTTCATGCTTGATCTTTAAGGCCATTTGTCACATGCTTGAAGTAATCTCATTGATAAGTTGATATGTAGGCAAACACTTAAATCTTTTTCTTTCTCACACTTAATGCTCATATCTAAACGCTCTTTAACATAAGATAAGTGTGATTTCTCTTCATTTCTTGGTTGGCAAGTTGTTCTTGCCCTTGTAATTTCTTCCTTACTTTGCAAGCTATCTATTTGTGCAACTAATTGACTTGCTCTCACATAGCATATATGTGTTAATGCTCTTAATCTCATAACTTAATCAACACATTTTTAGGCTGAAGTGAGTTTCGGCCAAGTCACTAAATCACATCTTAAAAGTGTCATAAAACTCTTAAAACGCTCTAAAACACTCCTAAACGTCTACCTAATTCATATAACTTAATAGACTATTTAGGGTACCTTAGACCACCATCTTCACCATCTAAAACGGGGATTGAGGGGCAACGGAAGGTGATTAGGCCGGGGACGGTCTCGTGGCGCGGAGCGTCCTTTCCGTGAGAGCTCAATCTTTCAGGCTGACCTGCGAAGCTAGGGTAGGCCTTTTTGCCATACTTCTTGAGCATCCAGCAGTCATTTGGCAATAGGAGGAGGAGGCTTTGGTGAAAGCTTAATGAAAGTAACTAAAACTTAATAATCTTAAGGAAACTTAATTCAACCTTGGACTTAAATCTCTAAATACTTTTGTGGGTTTAATAACAAAAAGTGGGTGTTCTTCATCTTCATAATACTTGTGCTTAAAACTCATAAATCTTCTTTATTGGCGTATTGTAATGTATTGATGATGATTTCATGAATGTGATGTGATGCTTTGATCTCCTTGTATCCTGCACACAAAATAATTAAAGTGGTTAGCTTGTTTGTTGTATTCTAGCATTCTTTAATTGTAAATCTTGTACTTAATTAAAATATTCTTCTTGTAATCTACTTGGAACGAATCACCCTATAACTTTAGTTGACCCCTTGCCCAATCTTAGGCACTAGTCTTAGTTGCCCTAGGAAAAGGTTTGCTTAACATACTAACCTTGCATCTTGCATTGTTGCTTGTGCATCTTAGGATTAGATTCCCCCCAAACTTTAACAAATTAAAACTAACTCCTAGAACTTAACTCTAAAAGTAATCTAGAAACTAGGGACTACCCCCCTTGGCTTCCCTAGGAGTGAGCCTAGACAGAAGAGGTTCCGGTCAAAGTGACAGTGTGGGCTGTGAACCTAGGCATTGTGCCTCCAAGGACACACTAAGTGAGACGGACTTAGCTCACGTTTGCAAGTGTGTATAAGGACGGCAACAGGACCCAAGCACTTTCTTCAAGCAAAACACATGAAAGACTGGGTGGAGTTTAGAATAGTTGGGCAGAGCCAAATTGTAAGCCACTGAACATATACATTTGAGGATAGTATAGGGTCCATAAAACTTAAGAGCTAACTTCTTCTTCTCCTTGGTGAGGTCTATTTATAGGGTTGGAGACGCAAGAACACCTGATCCCCTTCGTCAAAATGGCATTCAGAGCAATTGTGATTAGCATGTTGCTTCATCTGGTTCTGAGCCAATACCAAATTACCTTTAAGGGTACAAAGAATGTTAGCATAGGATGTCAAGGTGTTGTCCACCCCCCGAACCTTAGAGAGGCCTGACAAGTACAAGATCATTGACATGGGTGGTTGTCCATAGATTGCCTCAAAGGGGGTCCTTTTTCGTAGCACCATGATAGGTAGTATTGTACCACCATTCAGCCAAGGGTAACCATTGGACCCATTGGGCTTGTCGTTCTAAAGCAAAACAGCATAATAAGCTTCCAAACATTTGTTGACTACTTCTATCTAGCCATCATTTGGAGCTAATATGTTGTGTTGAGATTCAATTGGGTGCCTTGAAGTCAAAACAACTCCTACCAGAAATTGCTATTGAAGGTTGAGAATCACAATCGGTCACAATGGATTTAACCATGCCATGTAGTTTAAAAATATTGTCCATGAAGACTTGTGCTACTGTGGAGACCTTAAATGGGTGTTGTAAGGCACAAAAGTGAGCATATTTGGAAAGGCGATCAACAACTACCATTATCATTGATGTGTTGCCTAATTTTGGTAACATGTTAACACCTAGATTTTCACCCTTGAAAATCTTGCGAGTTAAGAGCAAGCATGCACTATTTTAGCTGGCATTCTAAGATTCTCCCAGAGTTTAGCACTTGTGTTGAGCAAGAGGTTGTTTCCCATCAAAGGCGGGTATATGATCAATACAGGGTTATTTTGTTCAGAGTTAGAGTTAGCTTGTGTTCCTTTGCATTTTGAGAGAGATGTCTACATACGGCAGGTGTTGCTACTTTTTAGGAGACACGTTTTTTGTTGGTTGAGGGCACCAGAGGGTGTGCTAGGCTAGGTCGCACTAGAATACCCAAAAATTAGGTCCAATGCTTCACTGAAATGCCCAAGAATTTAGGTTTATGGTTTGCTGCAGTTGCAGAATCAGAAACCTTAGTTGCAGCTGCAACTGGTGCTACAACGAGCCTGACAAGGAACTCTCGATCTATCTTCCAACGGTTTGGCTGTTCTAAAGGTAGTGTGGGCCCATAACCTGTTAGAATAATATCGATGTGCTTGTTTAACCATAGACAATGCTACACCATCGTCACCCAACCATAGACATAAAGCCACCCCCGAGCACTTTAACCTTTGACAGAAAGAATGATTCTAGGAAGCCACACCATAACCAACAAATAACCAAGAGAGCGCACCTTCTCCAAGGGTAGCACACAAGAGAAAGTACCAGAAAGATTGAAAAAGAGAAAATTGTACAACTGCAGCTGTTGTTGCTCCTCCTCCAAACTTGCGCATTGTTTCTGGGTGACTGAGAGTGTGTGAATGAGTGAACAAATGAGCCAAGACGTCCTCTATTTATAGTGGTTTTGTCACCTGTCTGGGCCGACTTGTCTTCCTAGAGGATAATATCTTAATATTATATATTTTGTTGAGTCGACATGTCTTCTAGGGTTTTCACACATCTGTTTAGGGTTTCTCTTGCTTTCAGAATATTCTATTCTAGTCAAAGGTTACATATGGAGGTTAATACCTCCCGCAACTACCATAATATCAACACTCCCTCTTAGCTAGGGAGGTATTAATGGTCTCAAACACATCCATTCATCTTCACATGGTATGGGCAAGACTCACATAGTCTTGTAGACCATTCTACAGGTAGCATCATCACGTCCCACATGGCTACACCCATGTGGACCTGTCAATCTCGTCTAGGGACCACAACCCGTTAGAGAACACTAGAGCTGCACCTTGTAGTGTGTGTCACCATCATCGTCATGGGATACACCTGCATGACGTGCTCACCCATGTCATGAGTATCATCATAAGTATCATAATTACTATCATCATTATCTGGTAGCAATCATCAGAATATATCGTCGTACTTGTTCTTGGTATTCTTCTGTCGTAAACAATATCACAATATCCATGAGCCTCATTTAGCTATATTGATGATCCATCTCCACCACCATGTGTCTAGCACCTCGGGTCATTCTTGTCCCATGACAAGAATCATGACCTCATCGGAGCCACATTCACCTCATAGTTCATCCTCTCATAGGATCACTCCGTGAATGTATTCAACTCGATGCTATCGGACACGTGGAATTGCACCTCAAGCACCTCGAGTCTTTAGTCCGTCGAAGACTACAACGGGGCACATCTACTCCGGATGTAGATGTTCCCTATCTCGCCCGGTCTGCAGCCCAATTCCTATGAAGATAGAGTCGGCCCGATGCTTATTGAGGCTACTCACCTACCCACGAGTTAACTACTCACCTACTCGTGAGAATTTCAAGGCCCGATGCAATTCACACATAGGAGATCTAGCAACAACTTGAATCTTCAGTCCGTCGAAGATTACATCTGGGCCTATTCCCACATGATCAAGTCTGTCTGATCAATCTTGGAATATCAGCACGATGTTGCAATCATCAATACTCCCCTAGGGAAACATTTGCATTCCTGCCAAGCTTGTCCCAGAGAGAGGCTTAGTGCAAATGTCAGCTATCCTCTCATATGTGGATAAGTGATGGAGCCTCACTGCTCCTTCCTGCACCATGTCTCTGATGAAGTCCTGCAAGATCCTTCGAAAAGCCACCCTGTTTCATATCTTGCGTCACTGGCTATGATATATGACTGAGTGCTACAGATATGTGCTTCCCTGCTTGTCTGGAAATCCTGTTCAATCCCAAGCTGAAGTAGCACTCCAGGTGCTAGATTTGTCTACTGCACTTCCAATCCAAAAACTGCATATCCCGGCAGCCATACTTCATCATCAGAGATCAATCATATCTATCTGTACCACAACATATGTACTTGCATGCTGTGCTGTAACCCAATAATATGGTCATGTCTCAACCATACAAGGTGCTCTCTGCAAAGCAAATGCCCATCCCGTCACACAACTTCCTCAAATGTGTCGTCATAGGTGTTACCATGGACTTCCTATCCATCATGATAAACTTCTTCAGTCTCCTCACTGAAGATCTCATCTGGTGCCAGCCACACTTCCAATCCCAATATCTCTTAAATCAACTCCCTCTATCTGAGAGAATCCTCAGACCATGCTTCCGTCTGCTGCATGCCACGAAACTATGTTGGCTTCTTCTTGATAACTGACTCCCTCTAAGTCTGACACCCTCTCAGATTTATCTCTTATGACCTGCCCGGAACAAGAAACAAGCAAAAAAAAAATCTCCATGCTACCCTCTATGGAAGATATCCTGCCTGGAGTCTAGGTCAGTGACCAAGAACATCTCCTAAAGGAGATCAACTTCATCTCGTAAACAATAAGCATTTACATAAGAACAAGAATATCACCTAGAGAGGAGATCAACAAGTGTATCTCTAGTATTAAGGGGTTAGTATAATGATCATAACTTCAATATATCAAGATGCATCATAAGATCATAATAATGCCATAACAACTAGAGACATATCAATTTTTCAATAATTAAACCTGGAGTCTTCACTGCTAGGGAGGGTGTGCTTGTTCCTCTAAATGTAATGAATTCAAAATCACTGCTTGGACAAGGTCTCTTGTACATCCCCTGCAAACAAACCCATGCTTTGCTGGATGATATAACTTAAAAAGAATATACAAGTGCATACCTTTGAAATTTGTAGTATCGTTCAGCTTGTCTTCTAATCTGAAACTAGACACCATCTTGACAAGAAGAGGTTAGAAACTTAATCAAAAAGGTTCAATGATTAGAACAAGCTAGAAACCCTGAAATTTCAACTTTGACCACAAAAATCAATTTTGACCAAAAGTCAACCTTTGACTTTGACCAGTCAAATTTTGACTTTGACCCAAAAACTCAAACTTGACGTTTTTGTTGGCTAAGGGCACCAGAGGGTGCGCTAGGCTAGGGCGCATTAGAATACCCAAAAAATAGGTTCAATGCTTCACTAAAAATGCCCAAGAATTTACGTTTAGGGTTTGTTGCAGCTGCAGAATCGAAAACCCTAGTTGCAGCTGCAACTGGTGCTACGAGGAGCTTGACAAGGAACTCTCGATCTACCTTCCAACGGTTAGACTATTCTGAAGGTAGTGTGGTCCCATAACCTCTTAGAATAATGTTGATGTACTCGTTTAACCATAGACAATGCTACACCATTGTCACCCAACCATAGGCATAAAGTGTTATGAACATAAATATACATATAAATAGATATTCATAACATAATAATTAATTAATAAATAATAATTATTAATAATGAAAGAACATGTCTCAAAGGACATGACTATTGGTTAAGGGCACCCCTGCGTGGGTATATAAACGAGCCCTCATTCTCAGTTGTACAATCATATTATCTTATTATCTTATCTTATCTTATCTATTCATATATTATTTACAGTCCTACATGGATTACTTTATTATATTCCAAGTATTTTGGATAATTCTTTTGTGAGCGAACTTTGTTTGTCTCATTTGGTATCAGAGCATTGTTTTTCTAATCTCGGCCGTTGGCTTGTCTCTTTATCAGACCTTGTCCGAACCGGCTTTTAGCCAACCACCATCGTTTCAAAGTTCTCTAAGAAAATTGGTCTTTGACCACCAATCAGGCCTTTGGCCATCCAAAAAAAATTAAAAAATAAATAAATCGTTTAATAGAAATATATTAAAAAATAAAAATAAAAAATAAAATAAAATAATCGTTAATAGAAATATATA
>ML826048.1:10691-24134 GCA_009831015.1 Picea engelmannii | reverse complement strand
AAGATAGTCATTGATATTTTTGAAGTACTAATCACTGTATGCACATTTTAGTTTCATTTGCCTTGTCTCGCAAACAGGTGCTCTTTCAGTGAAATATCTCTTCTTTGACTATCCTTTGGGCAGTAATCTGTGAAGGGAAAGCTCGCTTTAACCTGTGAAGCCTTACACCCTGATCCTTTTCCTTCAGAACCCCAGATTACTAGGGACGTCTCCCTTGGGATTAGCCACCCTAAATAGAAAAGAGCTCCCCATCGAGGTGACAGTGGGTGGGGAAGTTCTTGTTACGCCAGTTTGAGCCTTGACTTCAAGCTACTAAACCTTTCCTACAAATTGTGTGATAACACTACCCACTGAAAAGGTGCGCTGAAGGTGCCAAGGAATTCCTTGGGTTAGGGCGCACTTTTCTAGATGGTTTTGAGGCTGAAAATCTTCTTCAATAAAAAGCCCTAATTTTCATGTACGGCAACAATGACGTTTTTCTTCTTCTTGTGAAAGA
Source organism: Picea engelmannii (assembly GCA_009831015.1). Lineage (NCBI taxonomy): Eukaryota > Viridiplantae > Streptophyta > Pinopsida > Pinales > Pinaceae > Picea > Picea engelmannii. The sequence continues at coordinate 23,638 of ML826048.1, read as the reverse complement.
TGCTCTCTTCAGCTTAGCTCTGATACCATGTTAGAGTTTAAGCTATTATTAGGTTTCTTTTCAATTCACTAGATAACCATAGCATAGATAGGATCACTGAGAAATACACAATCACAAGACACACATCATTTATCTTGGGAAACCCTCATGGGGGAGAAAACCCAGCAAAAACTTCCTTAATATAGATAGCCAATACAATGCCAAGAGAATAAACCAAACACTACAAAAAGTCCTCTCCCAAGTAATGTGCCTCTCTCTCTCTTCCTTCTTCTTCAACTGCATCTCCAAACTTGCGCTCTAATGAACAAGTGTGTGTGAACAAATGAGGCGTTGGCCTCTCTTATTTATACAATCTGGCAGGTGCTGAACTGAGGTGTCTTTTCACTGGCAGGGCCGACTTCTCATTCTGGGTGGTTATAACCACCTTAATATATTCTGGGGGCCGACTTCTCATTTTGCATGTTACAATTAGGGTTTGACCAATCCGCAAAAGGGGATTTAGTCATTTACAATGCCCGACATGACCAATCCACAAAAGGGGATTGATCTAATGAATAATACATCAATAATAAAATAGAATACTCTTTGCAGTTACAATATTTCAACACAACTGGCATATACATGCACGGGTACTCTGATGGACCATCCTCTTAGGACCTTCGGGATATGTCCAGGGATGATCAGTCCCCTAGGGTATAAAATCCTAACTGAGCTACTTGTTGTTGGTCAAGATACCATAGTATCATCAGCATCACTCCCCCTTTCGAGGGAGGTCCTTTCGGACTATACCAAGCTTGTCTCAAAAGTATTCAAAATTTACACGAGACTGAGGCTTGGTCAACACATCTGCAACCTACTCATTTGTGCCAACATATTGGAGCTTTACAGCTCCCCTCTACACCATATCACGAATGTAGTGATACCGTATTTCTATGTGCTTCGACTTATCATGGAACACTGGGTTCTTCGTCATCTTTATGCTACTCTGGTTATCACAGAGAATCACAGTGGCTTCAATCTCCAGATTGAATAGACCTGTCAATAACTTTTGAAGCCATATGGTTTCACAACTGGCGGAACATGCTGCAATGTATTCCGCTTCTATCGTGCTGAGAGCAATACTGGATTACTTCCTGCTCTGCCATGAAGTCATGGTTGACCCCAAACTGAAACAACATCTTGAAGTGTTCTTTCTATCAGAAACACTTCCAACCCAATCTGAATCAGTATATCCATACAGTCTGAAGTCATGATCTCCAGTATAACAGAGATCATATTCCAACGTACCCTTGAGGTATCTCATCACGTGTTTTGCAGCAACAAGGTGAACACGTCTGGGCTCTACCAGATACCGACTCAAGGTGTTCACATCAAAACATATATCTGGCCTGGTATTCGTCAGATACATCAACGATCCAATGATCTGTCTATATAGAGTAGCATCAACCAAGTCTGACGAAGTATCAACCAGGAGCTTCAACTTTGTTTCCATGGGTGTGTTCATGGCTTTACATTCCAGCATGTCAAACCTCTTCAGTGTTTCAACTGCATACTTCCCTTGGTTAAGGAAGATCTTCTCTGAGCTCTGCAAAACTTCAAGACCTAAGAAATAATGCATCAGGCCTAGATCTTTCATCTCAATTCTGCAGCAAGCTTCTTCTCACAATCTATGATGAGTTTTTCTTCTCCTGTTAAGAATAAGTCATCCACATACAGCAGCAATATAACTGGCTCATCATTCATAACCTTGAAGTAAATGTTAGAATCAACTTTTCTCTTGGTAAAGCCTAAGCTCATCAGGAAACTATCAATTCTGCCATACCAAGCTCTAGGAGTTTGCTTCAACCCATAAAGAGTTGTCTTCAATCTACAGACATGAGTCTTTCTATCTTCAACTTCAAACCCTTGGGGTTGTTCTATATACACTTCTTCTTCAATAACACCATTTAAGAAGATTGTTTTCACATCCATCTGGTGTAACTTCCACTTCATTTTGGTTGAAAGAGCTATGATTGTTCTGATAGAAGTGTATCTGGCTACAGGAGCAAACGTCTCTTCATAATAGATGCCTTCCTTTTGAGAAAAGCCACGAGCTACAAATATTGCTTTGTGTTTTTCAATACTTCCGTCTGCAGCATGTTTTATCTTATATATCCATTTGGAAGATACCACATGTTTGTTCTTCGGTCTAGGAACTATTTCCCATACATCATTCTTTATAATGGATTGGTATTCTTTTGTCATGGCATCCACCCATTCTTTCTTTTGAATGGCTTCTTCAAAGCAAGTAGGTTCCTTTTCCATGAGATCACACATCAAGGCCATATAACTGGAGAATGGCTTAGGTTTCTTTCTTTGTCTCATGATTCCTTCTGGGGCACCGTACTTCTCTCCATCTTGAATAAGTTCCTTTTCCCAAGCTGGCTTTCTCTTGTTAGAGATCGTCATTTGGGGAGGTTCTTGAGATTCTATCATATCATGATCTTCTGGAATCTCATCATCAGGGGTAACTCTGACTTCCTTCATTGGTTCTACAACTCTGGGAGATAGAGGTTCTTCTTCATATACTTCTTCAAGCTGGCATCTCCTTGATCTCTTGAGTGTTGTTTCTTCATCAAAGGTTACATCTCTGCTGATCTCAATATGATGGTAACCTGGTATGTAAATTTTGAAGGCCTTAGAGACCTCACAGTATCCACAACAAATATCCCCTTCTTACCAAAAGGATCCAACTTAGTTCTCCTTTCTTTCGGAATGTGTACAAACACTGGACAACCAAATATCTTGAGATGGCTTACTTTTGGCTTCTTTTCGGAGAACATTTCTTCGGGGGTTTTGAATCCAAGTGCACTATGGGATAATCTGTTTTGAACATAAACTGTTGTTCTTGCTGCTTCGGCCCATAAGTGCATTGGAATATCTTGATCGTGGATCATAGTCTTCACTGCTTCCATTATTGTTCTATTCTTTCTTTTTGCTACACCATTTTGTTGAGGATTATAGGGAGTGGTGAGCTCCCTCTTAATCCCGGCATCTCTGCAAAAGCTTACAATTTTTTTTGAGGTGTATTCTCCTCCATTATCTGACCTGAGTATCTTGATTTCTCTTTCAGAGAGATTTTCTATCAAGGCTTTGAATTCCTTGAATTTTCCAAATACTTCATCTTTTGATTTCAAGAAATAAACCCAAGTCTTGCGAGAGTAATCATCAATAAATGATGCATAGTATACATACCCACTTAGAGAGGTTGATGGCATTGGGCCACATACATCTGAGTGGATGAGCTCCAARATTCCTTCTGCWTTAYTGTCGCTCTTTGGTAAAGGATTMTTTATGTTCTTTCCTTGTGCACATCCCTTGCACACACCTTCATGATCAACCTTGAATTCTGGTAGACCTRTAACTACCTTGCTTACATATGGTAAGGCTTTGTAGTTGATGTGAGCTAGTCTTCTATGCCAAAGTTCACATGGACTCTCAATGGAGTGAGTCAAAGCTGCATCTGAGTGACCTTTTAATTTATACAAGCCACCTTCTTCTGTTCCAATAACAATTGTATCTTCTATTGTTTTTCCTTTAGACCACATAAGAACTTCACCATCTATGAATGCAACCCTGAAACCTTTCTTATATGAGGTTGAGAGATAGAAAGCAAATTCTTTGTCAAACCTGGAACATAAAGTGCATCGTTCATTTCATCGGAGTCCCTAAATCAAGTTTGTAGGTGGATTTTCCCACTCCTTTGATAGGGTACTGGTAATCATCTCCGAGTGTAACTTTATGGGGAAAGTTCTTTTCTATAAGGCTAGAGAGAATGTCTCTCTGACCTGTCATGTGCTTAGAGGCACCACTATCAATGAGCCAAGTATCCTCTCCAGGTGTTACAGATCCTGAGAGGGCGGAAAATAAAACATAATATTCAATTTCTTCTTTAGTCAACTTCGCGGGTGGCTCATCATCTTCAACTGCATGGGCATTATGTCTTTTGTTATTTCTCTTCTTGTATTCTTCCCAATGGAAGGACAATTCTTAGCAATGTGTCCCATCTTATCACAATGATAGCATTGATAATAGGAGAAGTCTTTTTCTTTTCTTTGTCCCTTTTGATATTTCTAGAATCTCCTTGGAGGGTGAGATTATTTATAGGTGAATCTCTTTGGGGAGTGAGATTCCTTATGGAGGTGGGTCTCCTTTTGGAAATGAGACCTTTTCTTTCCTCTTTTAGCATGAGAAGCTAGGGCTTGGTCTTCATCCCTTAATAGTATTGCTTCTCAGTTGGCTACTCTTGCTTCTTCTTGCACACATTCTTCCCAAAGACTGTCAAATTGGAGTTTCTCCTTTCTTGCACAAATAGTTTGAATGAAGACATCCCAAGGTCTTGTGAGAGCATTAAGAGTTGTCATTATAAGTTCATCTTCATCGAGGTTGTCTCCAGTTGCTTCTAGTTGTTCCTTGAATTGAGAAACCCTAGAGAAATAGTCATGAACTATTTCTCCTTTCTGCATCTTTGTATTCTTGAGTTGGGTTCTCAAATTCATCCTCTGGTTGATGTTCCTTTCTTCATACATTCCGGTTAGGGCATCAAACATCTCTTTTGGAGTATTCTTAGAAGACACTTGAGGGATCAAGTGGTCTTTAATAAAGTTTGCAATGATTCTTTTGGCCCTAATCATATCCTTCTTGTACTTTGCTTTGGCTGCATCTTCTTCGGGTTCCGGTACATTTTCCTTTATGAATTTTGCAAGGTCATTCTCTTCAAGAATGAGTGCAATCCTATATTTTTGAGCACAGAAGTTTTCCACACCTTCTAACTTGTCAACAAGCTTGGTGCTTGCAGACATCTTGACCTGGAGCTGGGAAAATGACCAAAAAATGAAAGTGCTCAGAAAGTGAATATGAACTTACCAGGAGATGCATTGGGCTGAGGCGAGTAGGCTGGAGCTGTCTAATTTCAAAATTTTCAAGTTTTACCCCTTGATACTGGACTTGCACAAATCTGGACTGGTACTTCTGGGACTGATTTTGGTTTCTTGGTTTTCTGGTACTAGTAAAAACTAGGGTTTCATTTTCCTGAGGCTCTAGCCACTGAAAAGGTGTGCTCTAGCTGCCAAAAGATGTGCTAGGGTAGGGCGCACTTTTCTAGATGGTTTTTAAGCAAAAATTATTTTCCAATAAAAAACACTAATTTTCTTGTACGGCAACAGTGACGTTTTTGGTTACCCAATGAAAGGTGCTCTATTCAGTTTAGCTCTGATACCATGTTAAATTTAGAGCTGCTATTAAGTTCTTTTCAATTTACTAGACAATAATAGCATAAGCAGGATCACTGAAAGAAACACAATCACAAAGTACACAGCATTTTATCCTAGGAAACCCTCATGGGGGAGAAAACCCAGCAAAAACTTCCTCAATAATAGATTGCCAATACAATGCCAAGACAAAAGACCAAACCACCAAGAATATCCAAGACTAAGTATGCACCTCTCTCTTCTCCTTCTTCTAACTGCATCTTCCTTCAAAACTTGCGCACTGGATGACTGACTTGAGTGAGTGAGAGAATGTGTCATCCTCTCTTATTTATACTAGCTGCTAGGCGTTAGGGTTATGTCTCTTCACCAAGCAGGGCCGACTTCTTCAACTAGTGGTTAAAACCAGTTTATTAAGCCCTAGGGGCCGACGTTACAAACAACACCATATAACTATGGTTTGACCAATCCACAAGAGGGGATTTAGTCATACATAAGTCCCGACATGATCAATCCACAAAGGGGATTTGATCTATATAATAATAACTCAATTATAATTAGAATATTCTTCGCAGTTACAATATTTCAACATGGCCAAATCTAAGAAGTTTCCTTTGTGACAGCAAGATGCAATAGAACAATCAATTGCCCAAGTTTTATCCTAAATACCTAAAAGAATATAGAAAACATCATTACATACTAGAATCATGGTGCATAACACAAAAATAGCTTGGCCAACCCATGAAAGTCTTGAGGATATTAATTATTTTACCTAAAGAAATAGTACCATTTCACATTAGGGATTTCGGACACAAAAGCGATCAGATATTAAATTTCAGGCAAAATCAGACAGAAATAGAAAGGGATTACCTTTTGAAAAATCCCATCTCCACGAGCAACGGGTAAAACTTTCACACAACGGAAGAATGCAGATGTCACTGGATTGGTGAAACACCTGTCTGTCGCACAAAGTGTCCACCTTATACTTTTGGCATCTAACAACAACCTCGGTGGGAGAATTGATGATATAACCAAGGGATCATCCACAGATGCTACATGATTGCTGACCTGAAATGAAGAAAAAAGTTTCAACTTTGCTTTAATATTTCCAATTACCTCATAACATTCTTTTTTCTTTTCAAAGGGCAGTTCCACATATAGAGACAACTATGAAGAAAAGCAGGACAAACCTGCAGCTAGGTAAATGATTCACTCTTGATTATCACAAAACCTCATATAGAGGCAGAAAAAACTCTTTGCATGAAAAACTTACAATTACAAAATGAGAAAGTTCTACATCCTCAATTACATGCTGGTAAACTCTACTGAACAAACAGAAAGCCAAAAGCATTCAATATTCTCATGCAATTGCTTATCTGCATCATAAAACATATAGCCAATCATATTTGTCAAATGTAGAGACCATAAAGAAACTGTGTGAGGCACAGCTGGGATTTGTTCCTGGACACAGGCCAACACTTTGAAGAACCAACTCAAAAAAATTATGATTTGACTTTAGTATTTTGCAAAGGTTCTGGAAATAATGTTGTCTTCAATCAGAGAGATCGAATAACTAGAGGTACATTTTACACTATAAAAACATGTAACAACAGTGACATATTGCAGAGGATTCAAACTTATGAATCTAGAAAAGATTATCAACAGGTTGAGAGTCAGAACCATCAGGGTTTCACTGGTTGGTTGAGAGGGGGTGGTGATATCACCCCCCCCCCAACAACCAAGGTTTAATTTCCCCCAAAGTGCATGGTATGTTTCCCCCCACGAAATAGTGAAGTCGCCATGGCGACTTAGTTGGGGTGAGTAAGGCATTTGCCACAAAGTACTAAACAGCATCCCACCTCTTGATAGGTGTTGGGTGCTCAAGCACATTAACAAGATTTTAGCAAGGTAAAGAATCAATTGTATCGTGTAGATTTTACAACTAGCTATTGTATGGCTTGTAACAAGCTTGAAATGGTTAAGCATGTTTTCTACAATTGTAAATTTGACATAAAAAATTGACATTGAAATGTTGCTAATCATAATGTTCTCTTTGTTCCTCCTAGGAATGTGTCATATTTGGAGACAAAAGGATGATTTTAGACAGGTAAGCAGAACTGCATGAAATGTCATCTAGCTAACAAGCATTTCTTTCCAATGAAAACGACGTTGTTGAGCAATTTTTTATGAGCTGCATAATTTGTTCAATTTGGAACAAGTTGTGTTTAGATCAAATTTGGATATGCAACTGTTTGCTAGGATTGCCATATTTGAAAAAGATGTAGATAGTCTTTCAATTGTGACCAAAGTGAATATGCTCACCCTCCTCGCTCATGTATAAAAGGAGCTCCTATCTAATCACTCCCCTGGTCCTGTGATGCAATGTTGCTAGTGTACATATTTCTTGAAACTTAATGTAATGTGTGGAGCTTTTACAAACCCAAAAAAAAAAAGCAAAAACAAGAAGCCTAGCCCACAAAACATATTAGCAAAAATTTGACTCCGAATAAAATATCGTCATGTCGTCCCAAATGTTGAGATTATGGCTAATCTTCACTTGAGACCACGTGTTGACCCTCTATTTGAGGTAATGGTGGCTTTATTAAGCCTACAAATGGGTAATCGGCCCATCTTATTGTACTCATCTACATTCGACTAGGTTGGCCTAGTCAACCTCTTGGGGCTAGTGCCCTAAACCCTAATGGAGGTTTCAGTGTGTAAATTACTAAATACACCATCCACCTCATTTGTAAATCAATTACTCAATTTGTTATTTGATAAAAGGCCTAAGAGAAATCTTACCTATAGCAGTCCTCTCTTGAGTACCTGTGTTTGGATAGCGATCTTCTTTCTTTGGTGCTGGATTTATCTTCCAAGCACATGATATGGGCTCATCTCTATTGTAATCAATATTAAAGTGCTGTTATATTTTTCTATTGTACTAGATAAAGCTTTATCAAAGATTTCACCGTAGATCCACTATCTTATGATCTCAACATGGTATCAAAGGTAGTTTGGACATTTATTTCTCTATCCAGCATCGTTTCAGGGCTGCTATAGGTCTGCAAATACAATTTACAGCACTACTTCAGTGTTATTTCAGGTCTGAAACTAGGGTTTCAGCACTCCCTTTTGGACAGCAAACTGCTTTTTTAGGGTTTGTAACCCTTTTTTACACCAGCGCCATCATTCCTTGGCTGTTGGTTGGCCTTTTTCAACAGATTTAAAGGCTTATCTTGCAGATTTGTGCCCTCCCTCAGGGCAGCACACTACTTTTTTCTTCTTGAAGCCAACCTTTTGCAGTTTTTAGGCAACACTGGTGTTATGGATGGTAAATGGTTGTTTCTGCATCTTAATGGGGCCAACTACCATATGTGGGATGACCAAATGATAGCCCTTCTCTGTAGCAAAGGCTTATGGATTTATTTAGAGAAACCTCTTCTGACTAAAGATGATGACAATTATGATAAAGTGTGTTTGATGAAGGATGAAGCCCTAGGGTCGATCACTCTTTATGTGGAGCTAGATCTTGTTCATCACGACAAGGGTAACAAGAGTGCAAAGCAGATTTGGGATGCCTTCCACAATTTATTTGGCGCAGTGAACACTACTCAAGTCAATCGACTTGAAACTGAGCTCTACAATCTCAAAAATGGCAGATTTCTCTACCTTTGAGGAGTATATTGCCAAGGCTAAGAACCTGAAGTCGGACATTGTTACATTTGGTGGCCAAGGTAAACTAGGTTCTAAATATATCAGTATTGTCCTTAATAACATTTCTCCTGCACTCCAGATTTTTTCGATCGTCTTTTACAACATTCCTCTTTTCCTCAAGGCAACTGCTTCGCCTACTTTAGAGGGGATGTGTTTTCTAACCTTATCCAATGTCAAGTCACCTTAAGGAATTTAGGTAAACTACCGTCTAGAGTTTTGTTAATGCTTTCACAGGTATTCAATTTGAGTGATGGAGACTGTGTGTTGTAGGGTTTAATTCTCAACGTTTCGGGCTTCTCAGCTCAGCCCATCTTCAAGAGACAAGTTCTCAAGGTTAAATGGCAGCAACACTAATCATAAATAGTGATAAAACCAATGCTTTGTTTTTAAATTCATTTGTCAGCTTGGTTTTGGTTTTACCTGCTATTTATATTAGGGTTACCTTTGTTTTTAATGCGGTCTTTGACAGGGCACTAGCTTTTGCTCAATCTCCAACCATCATCTTTATTCAAGTTTGCAGGGTGGTTTTCAATTTCCACGGCCTCTATTATTTTTCTTTTAGTCTAATGATCAATTTTCGCAATGATGCTGGATTTTTCAAGGCGTATTTGATGTTTGGAGCCATTAGAGTGTTCTGTGAGAGCAGATTTCTTTATGCGACCATGTGATATGTCAGCGTTGTGTTCTTTAAACCTAATTTGAAAAGTCCTGCCAGTTTCACCGATATAAACTTTGCCACAGTCACAAGGGATTGAGTAAACACCTTTAGCTTTCTTCGGATGTATTGAGTCTTTAACATGGTCGAGAATTTTTCGTAAGGTGCTGAGAGGAGAGAAGGCAACTCTAATTTTTTGCTTAATAAGTATTTTGGCCATTTTATCAGTGGTGCCTTGGATGTATGGAAGAGTGATAGTTTTGGATATGTCATCGTTTGTTTGATTTTTTTGCCTGTGCTTGATGACCCTCTCAACTTGTTTATTAGTGTAACCATTACTTTTAAATACCTTACGAAGGTGTTCAAGCTCATGATCAATGTGCTCATCATCGGAGATCGGCTTGGCTCTAGTAACTAAGGTGTTTATAACACCCATCTTCTAGAGATCAAACCCACTCTAAAGCTTCTATCTCATACATACATTAGTCTACAGGGGACACTGCCAAATCCTTAGAGAAGGACAGAACAACCTGCTCTTATTGCCATAAAGAGGTGTTGTCGTCCTAATAAACACTTGCAAACGTGAGCAAAGTCCAGCTCACTTAGTGTGTCCTTGGAGGCACAATGGTTCACAGTCCACACTGTCACCTTGACTAGAACCTCTTCCTTCTAGGCTTACTCCTAGGGAAGCCAAGGGAGGTAGACCCTAGTTACTAGATGTAATTTAACGTTTATATTCTAGGAGTTGGTTTTACTTGATTAGAAGTTTGGGAGGAGTACTAACCTATGATGCAAAGGCAGCAAATGCGAAGTGCAAGACTACTTATGTCAGACAAAGCTTTTCCCTAAGTCAACTAGGACTAGTGCCTGTTATCGCGCAATTTGTATTTTAGGTTACAAGGCTAAAGGTTAAGGGTCAAACTGGCGTAACAGGAACCTCCCCACCCAATGTCACCTCGATGGGGGGCTCTTTCTGTTTAGGGAGGTTAGCCCAAGGGAGACGTCCCTGGTAACCTGGGGTTTGAAGAGGCAAAGAGTAAAAGGTCAAAGTTTAAGGTTATCCCTCCTCACGGGTTACCACCAGTATCAAATAATCCGGCTAATCAGCCAATAAAGAAGTGAATTCCCTGTTGAGAACACCTGCCCGGAACAAGACAATAATAACACAATATATATATTTGCAAGTTATAAATTCAAAGGGTTAGTACTTCTGGACTATCTGATTTCATTCAATAAGCAATATAATAGATAAAATGAGGTCAACGTTTTACTAATTAGCTAATGAAAATCACCAATTCATCAATATCTATTACAAGATGACCAAGCCAACAGTATTTTCTATCAACAATAGCTCAATAAAGGCATGACGTCATCATTAATTGTTGAGTTAGAAAGGCTTTTGCGTCAAATATGACATCATCCCTAGTTAGTGGCGTTAGGGTTAGTTCGGGTTTCAAAATTTGAAAGTTTGAAAGATGAATTAGCACACTTCAAGCTCAACGTTGGAAAGAATACCAGTGTCTTAGGGCAAATGGAGTTAAAGTAAGGGCAAAAGATCTCAGGAGGATTAAAATTTAAAGACTAGAAGGTTAGGTTCTATGGTGTTGCAATGGCAGGGCCCTAGAATCAAAACCTTAAGGGAAGGAGGCTCATTCCGGTGTTGCTTAAGCAAGGCCTCATGCTCCTTCCTCTTTCTCTAAATACTCTTGGCAAAACGGCTAGCTTCAAAGTACAGGTCTAAGGGAGAAAAGTGTTGCAGGAGCAAGGCTCTTCAAACCCTAGGTGTAGAATTAACTAGGCCTAGGACGTCTCCTCTCTTCAACCTATACTTTAATGCTAACTCAGAAAAAGGGAGATAAGTGTAGCAACGGCTAGGCTATATCTTCCTTTATCAATGGCTAAAACAATTTCTCAAGCATGGGGACATATAGCAATGACCTAGTAGTGTGCTTGCTACCTAGGGTTTCAAGATTTTAGCAATATAATAGCAAATGTAAGAAATTAAGCCTACAACCATTCACTTAAGAAATTTTGCATGAAAAATTCACTTACATATCATGAAGAATGCATAATCAAACCCTAGTTGTAAACCTTCCATGAGAGAAACACCATAAATGCCAAGAAGAATCCTCCAATAAGAGTTGCGCCTCACTTCCAAGACCAAAATACCAAGAAAAAGACTAAAAGGTAATCTCTCACAAGAGAGTGAGTTATGTTATGTTTAAAATGAGGAGAGACGTCCTCTATTTATACCAATCCATGAATTTTGAATTAAAATTAAGGTCATTAAAACAGCCGACAAGGCTGACTATAAGATTTACACTGTTTTTTACATTAACTGCAAGAAAATGTCATAATATGAGCAAAAAGAGGGACGTCAAGCCCCTTTGAGGGAGACGTTGGCCCTTTTTGGGCAAATACAGCATCTAGAAACCAAACATTGGCCCTTTTAGGGCTCCTCCAAGCTGCCACACATGCCAAATGTCCTTAGCACACTGCAACACGCTCCAGACAACGTCCAGCTCTCCCAAGTGACGTCCTGTCCATCAAAGGCAAACGTTCCATCTGCAGTGGGTGATTCCCCCTAGGTCGGGCTCTTGCCAAAGTGTCCTGGTGAAACGTCCTTCTTTCTTCTCGTGCAATGGCTCATCACAGCGTTATCCTGTCTCTACCATCCCAACAACCATCTGATGGGCTCTTCAGACCCATGGAGGTCCGAGCTAATCATATCCCCATGTGTACCGGTCCACTGGTACCTGTCCTCCGAGTATGGTCCTGCACATCAAAAACTACGCCCTCCATGGGCTCATCAGTCCTGGGGATCATAGCAATGTCAATCATGTTTCATCATTAAATTTATCAAATACATGCATAAAATCCCTAGCATATCATCTAATAGCTCAAAGACATTACACTGATCTACTATACAAAGTTGAAGAAATAGACAGAATAACCTATTGGGCCAGTATCCACAGGAAAAGGAAAGTTTCCACAGAAGATCATTCAAGCCATGTACATGAAGTGATATGGTCTAGGGATGTCCAGTCATAGTGAAGACCAGGGGTAGGTATAGTCCGTGGGTGCCTTTGTAGAAGGTGAGTTGTACCCGTCATGGATGCACTTTTTCCAAGCCCCTTTATTGCCTTTATTCTTTATTTATTGTTTTTTCTTTCTTTTTACTTCAAGGTCTGACCAGAGGACACTGCCTTGGTGTGGTGACCAGAGCTGACAGTGTTACCCACTGGTATTTTCGCAGAAATGATAAGGCTGACTCGTGATGAGACCCCCTTTCCCTTGGCCATGCAACCAAAGGTCATTGCCCTGGCGTGGTG
>ML826047.1:80458-93356 GCA_009831015.1 Picea engelmannii | reverse complement strand
AGGTGTCCATAGCCTCGGTAGGGATGTCATTTAACCCACTCTAACACCTCTATCCTATCCAAAAGTTATCCATTCAAGATGAAGACCATCTTTATTTTTGATCAATTCCAAAAAGACACACTTGATAATTTTCTTGAACCTAACATTGCTTCGCTACCAACAAGCCTGTTTAGTACCCCGACAAAGTTGCCTTGGCATCATGCATACATTTACCCGCTACTGTCAGAACTGTTCAGTGTCTCGATGGGTTTACAAACACTTCCCACTCCTTGCAGTGCTTTCAACTCTCTAGAATTTGTTTACAATTTCACATAAACTTTATAATATTCAAGAGAGCGGGGTGATGTTGAAAATTTCAGACTTCAAAAACAAAACTTTATCTTTTACAACTTATTTTCTCATTTGACGACCTTCATCATGATCTGAACACTTAGATTTCTGTTAAGAAACCATCTTGAGGACATGAAGGTATAATTGAGTTTCTTTCTTTAAAAGACATGGACAACGTTAAGATTTTTATTAATGATAATCGTGTCTTCTCGTAATTTTAAAAAGAAACCAGGAACATTGTTTTGAACATAAATTTTCTTCTGCTGATCTGAGTTTTAGCATTTATAGCATTGGTGCTTTGAAAATTCATCAACTGTTGCTTTTGGATAAGATTTTTGATTTTCCTTCCACAAAATAAATGGTGACTCAGACATAATTATTCAGAAGCAAATAAAAAACAAGCAAAATGAAAAGAACCAAAATCAAAAAACAAAAGAAGAAAATTAAACCAAAAATATGTACAGAGGGATGGATCTGGAATCATCATGTGAAATATCTCTTGAGAGCCTATCCATTCACTAGGAAAGTGTCTGGCTGTCCCTCCAAATTGTGTAGACAGAAAAAGCTGGGACCTAGTCTTTCAGAAATTACAAATGGTCCCAACCACAGATTCTGGAACTTGGTGTGTTCCCCCTTTCCCTCATGAGCTTTGTCCCACTTGAGAACCAAGTATCCGACATCGAAATTCCTATCTGAAGAAGAATTTGAATCAAACTAGCTTTTTATAATTTGCTAATGCTGATCTAGTTTCTGCTTTGCTTGTGCCCTTACTTCCTCCAGTTTTAACAAGGCATTAATTCGATTTTCTAGGGGAGGGCATTCCTCCTCTTGAACTTTTTGTGACAGTTGCAATGAGGGAAGTAAAACATGCTGAGGGAAAATTGCTTCTCTTCCATAGACGAGAAAGAAAGGGGAATTACCAACAGAGGATTTTGGGGTTACCCTATCAGCCCAAAGTTCATTATATAGTGCATTGTCCCAATTCTGTGATTTTCTGAAAGTGTCCTTTTAATAATCTTGATCAAATTTTTGTTTGTTGATTCTGCCAAGCCATTTCCTTGAGGGTAGTAGCTTGCAGAATGCTTCAGTTTAATCCCTTTTTCCAAAGAGAAAATGTTCATATCAAGGGATGAAAAGTAAGAGGCATTATCAAAGACCAGGCATTCGGGAATGCCGAATCGAGTGATGAAATGAGAGTTGAGGAAAGATACTACTTGATTTGTGTTCACCACTTTCAAAGTTGCAACTTCAGACCATCTAGTAAAATAATCCGTTGCTGTAAGGATATACTTGTGTTGTTGTGAAGAAGAAGGATTAATTGGTCCTATGATGTCAAGGCCCCATTGCTGAAAAGGGGAATCTACAGTAATAAGTTGCAAAGGGAATGCTGCCTTTTTCACCCGTCCTGCAGCCTTTTGGCAGATTATGCATTTACGACACATCGTATGGGCATCTTTAAACAAATTGGGCCAATAGTATCCAGCTCTTAGAACTTTGTGAGCATTGGTATCTCCACCAAAGTGACCACCGACTTCACCCGCATGAAGTTTAGATAGTACTTTATCTGATTGTTCCTTTTCCAAACAATGCATAAGAACACCATCAAAATTCTTTCGAAATAATACATCATTTATTAACTGGAAAGATGAATATTTTAGCCTTAGTTCTCTTCTATTTTTAGGATCAAGATAGCGAGGAGCAGATCCATGTGTCAAATAAAATTTAATGTTCTCATACCAAGTATTGGCAACAACTTGTGCACAATTGATTTGTTTTTCGTTATGTTGATTTACAATTAAGGTGTTGATTTGACTTTCCCGTTCTTCAACTGAATCAACCACTAATTTACATAGGCCTTGACCTCTAAAAATCTGTGTAGGGGTTATTTTGAGGTTATATTCCTGTAACGACGTCATCCAATTTTCCCTTTTCTCACCCAGTTCTTTTTGTACTAACATGTTTCTTACAACTAGGTAAGGAACAATAACCTTGGTTCTAGATTTTAGCAGGTAAGACCAGAAGTGTTTTACTGCTTTAAAACCATCATATGCCTGTTGATCTACTACTAGGTAGTTAAGCTCTGCTCCTTTGAAAGCTGATCTCATGAAGGCAATGGGTATCTCATTGCTTTCAACGTTTTTTCGTGTTAACAGAGTAGCATGAGATCGGTCAGAAGCAAAGTTGTAAAGAGTGAAATCCTGAGAAAAATCGAGACTCATCAAGGAAGGGGCTTCTACTATTGCTTTTATAATGGAGTAAAAAGCTTGACTTTCTTGCGGTCCCCATCAGTACAGAACATCCTTTTTAATTAAATTTTGTAATGGTCTTACCATTTCCGAGAAACTTGGGACAAACCTTCTGACGAAATTAATCTTGCCCAAAAAGGACTACATGGGTTTTTTGGAGGAGGGAGGGGGGAGTTTAGCAATATTTCGGGTTCTTTTAGGGTCAATAATCATTCCTTCCTTAGACACTATGAACCCAAAAAATTTACCTTGCTCCATTGCAAAGACCGATTTCTTAGGGTTGAGAGATATATCGAACTTGCGACATCGTTCCAGAACAACCCTGAGGTGAGACGAGTGATCTTTCTTGTTTTTAGAGAAGACGGTGACATCATCAAGATAGACCACGACTGATTGGTTTATGAGGCCATGGAAAGAAATATCCATTTCTCTCTGAAAAGTGGCACCGACGTTTATTAGTCCAAAAGGCATTTTTCTGTAGGCATAAGTGCCCCATGGGGTGTGAAAGGTGGTTTTAAGATGATCTAAGGAGACACGAGGACTTGGTTGTACCCCGAAAAGCCATCTAGTAAAGATAGTCTTTCAAAACTAGACACCTACTGTAAATTTGGTTCCATTGGAGGAATAGGGTAGTTATCTTTATCAGATGCTTGATTTAGGTTCCAAAAATCAAGACAGAGTCGAATCGTTTTTCTTCCTTACAGGGACTAGATTAGACACCCATTATGTGTGCTTTATCGGGAAAATTATCTTTGCAGTTAGCAACTTATTTAATTCTTTTTTAATGGTGGGTTCTAATTTAGGGTGCATCTCCCTTAATTTCTGTTGAAAAGGATGAGTCTGGGGTTTCATGGGGATGACATGATGTATGATGTTAGGGTCGAATGTTTTCAAGTCATCATACGTCCAGGCGAAAATCTCTTTAAATTATTTAAACAATTTTATGAAAGCAGATCATTCTTGTTCGGAGCATCTTGTTCCCAGATTGATATTTTGAGGATTGTCCTTTGTTCCTAAATTAATCGACTCATAAATCAAAGAAGAATTGTTTGTCTTAGAATTAACTGCCCCTCTAAATTTATCATGCAGGTCGTAAAATTTCTCTAGTCTTACAATAGATATGGGGATAGATTTTACCAGATCAGATGTCGATTCAGGAGATCTAGGATATGATATTACCGTGAAGTTTCGTATGTCCTTGTCATGAGTGCCTTCATCAATGACTGCACCTTGGAAGGTGTCTTCCATATGCAAGAAGTTGATGATCTACTAATCATCATCGAACACTCTCCAATTGGTGATGTTATCCGGTATTGACGGTCTGAACAATAATTCAATCAAAAGCGCATTAGGAGAAATACTTTCAATGGGCAATAGTTTAGAAGAAACATTGGCCAATAGATCGGCCTTTGAATTACTTAGTCTAGGAATGGAATTTATATTAAATGCTGAAAATTTTTGAATTAAACTCCATATCTCAGTTTGGTAGCTTTTCAGATGTGGTGCAAGCAATGTATGGCGTTTCTTACCTGCTTAACCATGATTTTTGAATCACCAAATACCATCAAATTCTGCACGTCCATATCCAAAGATTTCTTAAGCCCTTGTAGAAGTGCTTTGTATTCGACGGTGTTATTAGTGCACTCAAACTCTAGATGACAGGCAATAAAAGTCTTATTGCCCACATGATCGATGAGTACACAACCTGTACCTGCTCCTCCTTTGGATTTGGATCCATCAAATTACAAAGACCAGATTTGGGCTTCGTCAGTAATACTCGGTATACTCGGCAGAGCTGATGTCTAAGTATGAGTCATAATTTATGATTGCTGCCTAGGATTAGTAATAGAAGAAATTTTGGTCATGAAATTACTAAAGAAGGTATTCATTCCCTGCATTTCAAATGAGTTTGCAGATGTGACGAAAGGTTCATTAGGATCATTTAGATCTGTCACAATATGATTCAGATAACACTCTCTGTTTATCTTTATTTTGTTGGGCTGTCCATTTTCAGGCAACCACAAATGAGACCATTCTATGGCAAAGTAACCATGCAGTTGTTCGGACCAGTCCCTACTTAAAAACAAACCATAAACTTGATGGATATACACAACGATAATTCCAATTATATGATGAACCTTAGAATTGGAAGATAATCTAACTAGAACATTCTTAAGCTCACTAATTACCTTAACGTTTGTTCGATCAAGCTGAATGATTTTGAGATCATAAGGTTTAACTTCTGCATTAATTTTTTGACAAACCGATAGAGGCATCACGTGTGACGATGCACTGGAATCGACCATACAATTATGTACTTTCCTATTTAAAATTTCAAAGGTTAACAAAAAAGATGGGACATTTTTCTAGGTGTTAACAACAAAATTCTGCTGATTTTTAGTCACTGTCCCTAAAACAATTTTATCTACATTTGCTTAGTTTTTTCAGCTAAATCCCTTTTATTTGGAAGTTTAGATGTTGTTTTAGTTGGGATTTTTTTAGCTGTTTTTGAACCAATTTATGCAGTTTTCTTGCTGCTAGGATCACTGTTTTTACTGTTTTCAACAATACTTTGAAGCATTTTATGCAAAATAAGGGGAAACTTCAGCAGCTCAAAAATAGAAATATTAGCCCTCAGTCTTTTTAGATCTTCAATTAAATCGTATTCTACAGCAGGGGCTATTAAACTTTGCTTGTTTTCAGTTTGCTTCGACACATTATTACTCACTTCAGAAGAAGGTTTGTTTTGTGTTTTGCTTCTTGTGCTGTAGGGGTGAAAAATTTCAAAATTTTCTTAGAAGATACTGTCTGAGAAGTGACTGAAGATAGTAGGAGATGATTCCTCCTCTTCCGGTACTTCTTCCTCAACTACATCTTTAGAACTTTCAGGATGGACATAAACATAATTATCATGTGCTTCTAAGATGGTTTGCAAAGCGTACTGTAAAATTTTGAAATTTAGACCTTCAGTGGTCGGGTTTGGCCAGTTGGGAGGAAAATGTTTTCTGAAAGGAGGTTTAAAGCTTCCTTTTCTTGTGGATGCCTCCTCGGCTGATCTCTTCAAGTCAATGACCTGGTTGGACAATTTTTGGAAATCTTTCTGCAAGCTTTCTAAGTCTAAAGTTTCTAGTTGATTTTTAGTTTGAGGAGGCCTAGTAAGGATCTCTATTTTTTTTTTAGAGGATGAAGTTGTTTTAGCTTCACTATTTAGATTGTCTTTTAAGCGTAATATATCCTTTTCAATTTGGCTTGCCTCCTCGAAGGCTTCTAACAATGTGTTCTTTTTATACATTTTGACCCATATGGCTATGTTATTATGCAGAGCCTTAGTGTAATATGCAACAATCAGGCTTTCAATGAGCATTGAATCTACAAGGATTTTATTCTTTAACGTAAGAAATATTTGGTTAAAATCTTTCACTTTTTCCTTAGGATTCATTTTTAAGCTGGAGAGTTCCATAACCAAGACTTTCGGAGATTTATCATACCTGAATTTTTCCAAGAAACAAGTTTCAAACTTGTCCCAAGAGACAATGGTTTGAGGCTGTTGAGAAAAATAACATGTGGAGGCATTTCCCTCAAAAGTATAAGGAAATAATTTGCATACTATGTCCTTGTGTTTGACACTTCGAAGTGTAATGGCCAACATAAATTTTTTGATGTGATCTTCAGCGGATTGTTTGGAATCCAGATCAAATTTAGGTAACCATTTCTCTAGATGTTTTGGTAATGGGTGTTGACGCCTGGGTACAGCCACGAGATCTTGATCGAGCCACAGTCTAGCAAGATTGTTTTGATTTTCCATGGGAGTTGGTGGTGTAGAAGGTTGAGATGGTTCCACCGAGGAACTGACTTCATTTGAAGATTCTCCTCCTGAAGAGGATGGAGACAAACCAGGTGGGGAAGGTGGGATACCAGATCCTTTGGCTTCAGGGATAGGTGTTTCGATAAGATTGGTATTATTACCACCTAACGGGTTTTGGAGTAGACTAGTGCCTTGAAGTTGTTCTCAGATATCAGAGAAATATAGGGGTTGATTAAGAGGCCTACCAAGTTTTCTGATATGGGCTAAGGCACTATGCGTTCTTATGAGTGACTGACAAACAATTTCTTGGAAGTCGCCCCCTTGAGGAATTGTGTCACTGGTTCAACGAGAATCTCAGGGTTATTGTTTGAGGTAGTTGCTGTTTCAAGTGTAACGTTGTTGTTTGAGTGACAACACATTACGATAGGGGAGAGTGTGTGTGGGGGAGGAGTCTTGCGACCTCCACATGCCATCAATTGAATTCAGGCCCTCCTTCTAGCGCCATTTGTTGACAGGCGTAAATGACACTCCGTCAACTGGAAGAATAGATCCGGACCGGGGTTGTCTAATTAACCCAAGCCGTTTGGTGTAATCTATTCTGACTGGTTTAATGGCTCTGTTATCCAAATAGGGTCCTAAAACAAAGAAAGGAAATCAAATATTCTAAAACTTTAACTACAATACTATGTACATGAATTTAATTATTTACAAGTGTTAAAACATAAACATAAATATGAATAGGGAATTTATAAATTGCAAGTTTTGGTGGATGTCTTGCGAAATCAATGTTTTTGAAATTGTTAATGAAGTATATAAAGAAATCAAATATTTTATATTTTCTGTTTTATAATCTAAAATCCAAGAACTTAAAAAGATACTAATAAAACATGATCTGAAACAAGGGCAGAGTAATAGTCACAGCCAATTTAATCTGTCTTGTTTTGCTAATAAATAATCTAATAACATAAATTGAATGAAAATAAAGATAACCTGAGATTAGTCTCATACTGTGTCTATATCTCTATGCAATCCAAACTTCCATCTATCTTGCCTGTGAGAGAAATCCGCGACAAGATTGTACATCTCCATAAAAAACTCAAGGTGTTTATTGACAGCTAGGATATAATAACAGAGTAATAAACATATAGATCCAATGACCTTGTAATGATGAATGATTACAATAAAATAAATTTTAATGTGAAGCATTCATTTGATAAATCAATTAAACATCAAGTGTAAATCATGATATTAAAATTGAAATAATGATCACAGATATAATATATGAAATAACAAGTTATAGACAAAATTTAAAGCACTGAATAGAATGAAACATCAATGCTAATGAGACTAAAGTTGTATAACATATCAATATCTCATAATATAAGAGGAAAAACATAAATGGAACAGTGTCATGCTGGTCTAAATCCGAAATGTCAACCACTTGTCCATTCAGTTCTAAGAATTACATATCCATAATCTGTTCCAAGAGAAATATGTCTTTCACTAACAAAGTGAACAGTATTTAAAGTAACCTGGGATCCAAATACTCATATCTCATAGGATAGAGTTGAATCTCCCATAATTAAGTAATATTACAAAAATAGTAGATTGGAAACCACTCATAACATAGTTGGTTTATTCAAAAATTAAATCAAAGTTTTTATAAAACATAAAGGAGGAGAAACTACTAATCATTTAGGCATATTTCCTCCAGGTATTCAACAACATAATCTCCCATTTCCTAATAATAGAAAACCAATTTGATAAATTAGAAAAACAATTACTAACAACTAATTTTTTATTAAAGGAGACTTGGCTACAGAATCGAAGATTTTGTAACCAGTCTTTATTCTAGTAAATGAAATCACAATTCAAATCTACTTATTTCGAATTAGATAACAGAATCAAACAAAATCATAACAAAACATTTTACCATTAAAAGTTAACTAAAGAGGGGTCAGAAAACTCAGAGTTTATTATTGCCTTGACACTGGTCTCATTCTTGATGACTATGTTTCCGGATGTCTTGATACATTTAGTCTTCCTCTCTGCATTTGCCTTGAGATCAAGGTTTTCTTGCTTCAAAAAATCATTCCGAGAAGTAAGAGTTTTAATCCGGGCATGCAAGATAGGAATGTCAGTGTAATAATGCTCAACCCAATAGAAACAGTCATCACACTGGACAGGGGAAGTGGCATGTCGATGAAGGACACAATCAACCAAGGATGCAGTAGTCTTATCATTTGTTTGCTTCAGATCTTTCCTAATAATGGAGAACCTTTCTTTTCCTTTAAGGCATGATGGGAAATTTTTCACGAAATGATACGGTTCAGTAGGAACGATAACTTCCCTCTTGGAACCTTGAAATTCTGGATCTTCTCGAACTAGAAAATATTCTATCTTAGGATCCAAACCCTCATCGATCTCGATTGGATCGATCAAGCTCAAATGAGTATCGTTTTGGTTCCTTAGTTTTCTAGATATTAGGCAACCCACTTTCTTGTTCTTGAAACCCAAATCTGTGCACTGTTTTCTTGTTCCTTTACAACGCTTCTTGGCATCAGTCTCAGCATTAGCCTCGTCCACATGCATTTGAGGATTATTTCCATTCAATTCGGAAGTTCCCTGTTTAGGAGATCTACACAGTAATCCTTTATCAAGAGGGGTTTTATAAATAAACTTTGGTTCATCCATTAAATTTACGAGTTGGATTTTAATCACTGGCTCGTCCGAGTTAGGGTTTGGAATTAAGAGAGGGTTGGCTGTAGGATTAACCTGGGTGAAACCATTCCTCATAAAAAATATCTCCCAACTGTCACCTATGATCGCCAGATGATGCACCAAGAATATTTTAACCAATCCATGGTGGAACATGCTCGAGTCGACACTCTGTCGCTTGTATCGTTTTGACATCTTATAAAGACTCCTCAATAAGTAAAAGGGAACATTTAAATCAAAACCTATGAAATTCATGAGCAAATGGATATGGTAGAGAAAAACCAATCTCTAACTACCCTCACATGTAACAAATTGTTTCAGGATTAACAACAAACTATGCCATCTAGGTTTTAACAGAGCAATAGGAATACCTTTGATGCAGCAGGTGGGTTTTCGAGATGCCATGAGMAGACTCCAAGGGGATTCTTCTATTCGAGCGTTCTTGAACCATTTATCTCCCTTTGAGGGGAGACRTGTTTCTTTGCTCATAAATTCCTCAGTCAATTCTAACTAGATGTCTCCTACCTTAGCTCTTAAAACATCAAAGGTTTGTGAGAATGCTTTTTCCACCTGAAGATTATAACTCGAGAATTTTTCRAGGAATACATCCCAGCCATGATTCTTTAGGTACTCAATTGCATCATCATGGGATATTAAGGCCCGGGATCCATTTGAATCTATGTGAATGACAGGCGCCATGACCACTGTAACCAGAATGCAACATAGATTACTCGAAATGGTTTTAGGTTCCAATCGTGCGAGCAACATAAACAAGTCCGAATTGAGGGTAGAAACACAAAAATAGAAAAGCCATGGGGTTATCATAACTCGGATAGTGGGAACAAAAACCATAGGCTTCATGCTATCCCTTACCATCTCTTGTGATGAGTGCTAAAACTACAGAGCACCAAACCCTAGAAAGATAATGAATCGATTCATTAATATGTTGATCCAACAAGGTGAGGTGAGGACACAAGTACAAAAAGTTTGTATTCATTTGTATGACTGTTGGTACGACCACTGAATTCGTGAAAGGACTATCAAAAATATCAAAGGCTCTTCATGAATCAAAACAAATTGAAAATAAATTATCAAACCATATAACAACCATATTAAAACCAAAACATCGAAAATAGATCATTCAACCATTAGATTTGGATTCCAATTAAATATGGGTGACCTTTAAAAATATGTTTCTAAGGCACAACAATCATAACACCAAGCTAAGTTTTATGTTTAATTAATGGTTGCAGTCATGAATTAAAATAAAACGAACAAAAATGTAAACCATAAGAAATTAATAAGGAAATCTTTTAATCCAACAATCACTTTGAAATTATAAAAAATGTTTACAAAATTGAGGTGATGGCAGCTACAGAAAAATGCAACCGACATCCGATCGTGTTAAATATCAAAATCATGTGTGGCTGCCAACACTCCCATGGTATTTTTTCCTTGTTCTCCCCTTGTCGTTCATGTAAAAACTCCCAGTGAAAAACAACCTATTCACCCCAATACAAATTTTCTCTCTTTTACCAAGATGGTTGACTTCTCAGTCTGCCCAATGTTGGTTGTAATGCAACCCCATGCTTTCAATAACTATGGAAGTGACTTCTACACCCACTCCTGATAGGTATTAAATGATTGGTCTCTCATACACTCAAACAAAAAACAAAAATTATCCCCAATGGTAATAAAATTCAGAAATATGGGTTGAATTAATACCCATAATTAATTTCCTCCTTTGATCCCTCTTAGACACTCTTAGGCATTCCCTCTCTTATGGATAAACCAACCCCCATCTTTGTCCATATTCCCAGCAGTTGGTATCACATTATATTTATTAAAATAAAAAAATACAATTCACATATTACATCGCTTGGCTATAGCCATATTCATATCTACATTATGCATAAATTAAAATGAGGATTATAGTAGGGATGCTACAGGGTYGTTACTCATTTCCATTGGAATTTCGGAGAGAACCACTGTATCTTCTTTTTGCTGCAGAGAAATGATGCTCGATTTGAGATTTGATAGAGATACATTTTTGACTAAAGGTTTCTCTTTGGTGGACACCCCAACTCCAATAGAGATCAAAATTTCTTCCTCTATGATTTCTTCCAGTTGAGACAATGAATCGAACTGATTCTAAATGTTTATGGTCTCCTTTTGTCGAGGTTTTGGTCCACGTTTTGTGGGTGATTTCATTTTGACGTACAAGGGGCCCGAGCTCCCAATGGAAGGGCCTACTGAGGAAGATTGAGTCTTGTTCCCATCGATACCCATTTTTTGCGAGACTGCTTGCCATTGTTCTTCATGCCCATTGCTTGGAGGAGCTGTTTTGGACTTCTTGAAATTCCTTGCAAAGTGCCCGTATTCATGGAACATTTTTCACTTGAAGGGAAACTGCTCATAATCCAATTTCTACATGTGCAACCAATTATCCAAGGATATTATCATTGCCTCAAGAATTCCTTTCTCCAAGTCGACCTCAATGCAAAATTTGGCATGATATAAGAGGTTCTCCTTTAATTCGACCTTGTCAATATACTGACCAATGGAGTTACCAATGTTTCTAAGGGTGTCATTGCTCCAAAAATGTAGAGGGAGATGAGGCATATGAACCCACATAACCACTGCAGAGGGAACACTATTTTCTTGATTGAAGTCAGGGGTCCATTTGTTCAAATACACACCTCTTGCCCCAACGAAATATGGCCCATTGCAGAATATTAAATCTCCGTGTTCCTTGAATTCGAAGAGAAAAGTGAAGAAGCCTTTACTGCAAAAAAAGTGATTTAGTGAGCTTTTGATTAGGGGTTTCCAGTCTTTTTCTAGCCAAAATTCCATTATCTTTGGCAATGATCAGATTCTTGTAAATTGACCGATTAAGCCTTGATCATCTAGAACTATAGCTTTATTTCTAGAAGTGGAGGGCGGGAGGACAAACTTGAGGATCTCATCTAGTTTTTTAACAAATTTGGTTAGATTCACCTTGGAACACTAATACATACAGGGTAAAAATTCGACAAAATATTACAACGATATGGGTTAAATTAATCATACCGTTGCAAATTACTACAATTTCAATCATTTTTTTCCGGGGCTCCTCGATATTCATCGTAATTCCGACGCAATTCTTCCGTCTTCGCTTTTGCGACATGAGGGACTCCATATATCAATGGGATTTCATTCTCTTGTGATGACTGTTCGTTGATAAATCATAAAAACATTGGTCTGTATATCGATGAAAGTGCATCGATAGATCAACGCACTTTTGTCACAAGAGAATGAATGTTCGTCGATGTACCGACATAGTTTGTGGGTCTTGAAAAAAAACAGATAGCCATTTGAAAGTGTTGAATTGTCATTGTAACAACCTAATTTGATTTTTTTTTATGATCATAATTTGTTAAGTTAATTTAAATTAATTATTAAAATAAATATATTTGAATCAATTTTTTAATTTTATTATTTAATGGTAGGTGAGGGAATTACTTGGGGGATAAGGAAGTTGAGAATTGAACGAGGGAGGGGGATTTGAGAGAGGAGGATAAGGCAGAGGGGAGGGGACTTGGAAGAGGTCTTTTTTTTTTTGGAAAAACATTGGGAGAAGGAGGAAGGGGGGAGGAGACCGAAAGCGAAAATTTCTATGGGGATCTTTACTAGGGAATTGGTGTTGCTGGGATTTTGGGCTCGGGGGCTAGAAAATCTAATTTCCTGGAGCTAGGGAGTCACAGAGGCTCTGTTCCTAGTTGGATGGGAGGAAACCGTTTCATACAGTTTTAGTTTCAAG
>ML826046.1:28875-72415 GCA_009831015.1 Picea engelmannii | reverse complement strand
TCTATTTATCATTGGCAACTAACTCTTCCTCATGTCCATCTCTCCTCCATATTTTGTTATCCAAACAACTCACATCCTTTTATCTTGAAAGATTTTGTTGGTTTATAATGTTGCGTTTTGGTGAATAAGACTAGGAGGTTGAGTACTTAGCAATCACTATGGTTGCAAACAACACTATCCCTAAATGACTTCTAACTTTTCCATCTCCATATCGATTGGCTATGTGATATTTGATTCAATCAATARTCTATTTATCATTGGMAACTAACTCTTCCTCATGTCCATCTCTCCTCCATATTTTGTTATCCAAACAACTCACATCCTTTTRTCTTGAAAGATTTTGTTGGTTTATAATGTTGYGTTTTGGTGAATAAGACTAGGAGGTTGAGTACTTAGCAATCACTATGGTTGCAAACAACACTATCCCTAAATGACTTCTAACTTTTCCATTTTCCATTTTAACATCTTAGGTAAGACAACTAGTGTTTCAAATCATAGTTTAGGTAGAATTGATTCAATAGAATCTCATGTATCACATCCTCTGGAAAATCTCCAAACTATTCACAAAGCAACCTCATACAAAGCATGGATATTTCGAATCATGCTTTGTCCTTGTTTATTGAAGTTGGTAGCACATTCCCCTTATCGTAGTTACTTGTGCTTAGCTAAGTAGTCATCAATGGGATGAAATTCCATGCATATTCCAACTAAACAAAATAGTTAATAAAACTTATTAATTAATGAATATAAAAAAACATTTAAAGTAAGTAAGCTTATTAATGAATATTAGAAAACAGCATTAAAGTAGTTAATGTTATATATTGCACTGAAGATTTAATTAACCTTATTAATGAGTATTAGAAAACACCATTAAAGTAGTTAATTTATTATATAGCAGCGAAGATTTTAAAAACATATAACAACGAAAACCTATTAAGATTTAAAAACCATATAACAATGAAAACCTATTAAGATTTAAAAACCATACAACAACTCTAAGAGATGTTTGCCTTCCAATACTGCCAAGCTTCACTCAAATGCTGCAAAATGGTGTGAGAGATGTCCTTTGGTATTGCATCAAGAAAATCGTGCATGACAACTGCTCTAAGTTCCAAGTCAAAATGACTTTTAATCCTTTGGTTGATCACGATTTTCTTCACTCCCTTTGAATGGCGACCTTCAGACTGTCGTGCAAGCAAGTTTCCATGCCACCTTTCTTGTAGTGGTACTATAACACACAGGAAAAACAAACTTATTCTCCAGATTGTAGCCCAAAATCCACATCCAGGTCCTTTCCCAACAAGATCAGTGTTAAAGCTATAACAAATCAAGTGCTTCAGATCTTTATACTTGTAGCGAGACATACCAATCAGCTGCCCTACATGTGAAAATGTATACTGTAATCTATCTGCCCACTAGAAAGTATCTATAGGATCTGAACTTTTGCAATTACTTGTCATTTGAAGTGACGTAGAAACCCTCTCATCTGCAACATTGAGTTCATTTGTATCCCTACAATCTGAGTGACCATAGTGGACACATTCAGCTTATGGTTCTTCTGGTATGTCTCCATCCCAATCGCAAAAATTTCAGTCTCTCTATTCTCCATTTTCATATTGGGAATCATTATCTGTTTTCCCATCCATCACCTTCTCGGTATACGAAAGAGGTTCATCGTCTTTTCCGTTGCAATCGTAGTGAACATTACTAGCACCTTCTGAGACCATCTTTATGTGGCCAGAATCGTGTTGACTTGGTGTGCATAGATATCCATTGGCCATACTACAACGGTGAAATTTTCTGTCTTCAAAGCAATCATCGTAGCACACGGTCATTGCCTAAATCTATTATCAGAACAATCCTATGTTCTTCCCCATCATAATCAAAATGAAATTAAGAAAGAGGTGGTCCATTGAGGCTTAATGTGCAATGTTGATCATCCTTGGGATTTAAATTGGGCCAAGGGTTTTGGCTCTGCTAGAGATCCATGCATAAATCTGCATCTACATGATTTGAAACCTTGCGTTCCATGCTGACATTAGTGGTATAGAGGAGGCGATCCTTCACTTCCGTTTTATGAGATTTAAGAGACACATACAATGTCCGATCAACCATCTGTTTTCCTTTATTTCTGTCATCATCACCATCCAAGATGGAGAAGCTTCTCACAATAGACCTGTGACCATTGTGTTTAGGCCAAAATCCAAGGGATTCACATTTTTCATTTAGCTCATGTTTCTGTCCAACTTCCATCTCGTCAACAATTTCAATCTCAGAAGATTTTGAGGGAGTGTTTCCATTTGCTATGTTAAGATTGCAAAACCCTTTGGCTTCCAACTGCATGTCAAGATCAAATACTCACCTTCATCCTATTTATCATAGACTTGGCAACGCCAAAATGCACAATGGAGGTTTCACTGTTGCTTTGCTTCGGATTAGGTAGCAGATTGGTAGTTTAAATGGCTCTGCCAATTATAAAATTAGAGATACAAAAAGTCATCTTTTCAACCTCAAATGATTTCCACGTCACCACCTCTTTAATGAGTGTCTTGGTGTAGTTTTCATTGCCGGGAACAGCGTATAGGATCCTGTTGTGTTCATTTCTAAGTTGCACGAAACGAGGAAATGATTCTGAGTTTCCAAAATAGGGACGATACGAAACATGTCCTCAAAAAATGGAAACGTAGGGAAAAAACGTCGTATATATAAAAAAACTATATATATATATATATATAGTTTTTAAAAAAATAAAACATTATATTGCAAGAATTTTTTTTTTTAATTAAAATAAAAAGGCAAAAAATCATATTTATTCTCTTTGGAGAATGTAAAAAAAGCCATTACTAAAACTAACAGGCAGTTTGGGGGGCCCACAACCCCCTTTTTTTCCCCTAATATAGCTTTGAAATCTGATGAAACACGTCCGTACAGTGTTTCCAAATCAAGAAATGTCGTACGGTACGTCCAACGGCGTTTCCTGGTCGTACCATACCCGTTTGGGAGTTTCGTACCGTTTTGGGGTAGGAAACAGGGGGGAGAGGGCGTTTCCTGCAACTTAGGTTCATTTTGTTTCATGAGAACAGAGTTGTCCTCATATCCATCACAATGATCACTAGAACTGATCATAAAATAATCAAAGCCTAACCCTAAAGACCTATCCCTGTCAAAACTGAAATTGTAGGATCACTGAAGATTTGGCTTTTCTTCGTATTTTAGTTCACAGACCTCTTCCTCAACGGCTTCAATTTTGAGGACATCGTGCCCTTTATATTCAAGCTCAGATGAAGAAGGAAGATGATGTAGTGCGACTAAACTTAGATCATCAATGAGCATAATATTTCTGTCATATTCTCCTTGCCAATTGTCTTCCATTGGTTGAGAAAAATATGGGCCTTCATGTACCTGATTTTTTTATGGCACTTGGGTCTGCTATGGAGCTGGAAATGACAACAGGATCTATGCCCATCTTTGTGCCTAGGACGACACTGGTATTTGTAGCCACAATTGGAAGGTCTTCAAATTTTTTATCATCTCTTGGATCAAGTTTCTCATGTCTCTGACATCAACAAATGAAAAGTCTTCAACATGACTGTTGGCAGCTAAAGGGAGAAATTTCTCAGTTTGCCTTTTATAAGGTATTTCTTCCACAGTCACAAATCTCTACTCATCTCCATCCTGGTTACAGTCATTATGAGAATGCAATGTACTATTTTTCAAATCACCAATGTCCAAGGCTCTATCATGCTTATTTTTTACAAACGGTTTGTCTCTAGAAACTGAATCACATGCTTCTTTACCAACATCCTTTTTGGCAACAATAGGGTTTTCTTCATCATTGTTGATGTTGGAGTCTGAGGCCAAGAACTGTTCGACATATAAATCTGGGTTGTCTTCTTCAACAGATGCTTCATCATCTTCAAGAGAGTAAGGAGGAACTCCTTCTTCTTGTAGGGCTTCCACAAGTGCTTGAAAGGTGTCTTCATATCTTTGAAACCTAGGGCCCCAATGCTTGAGAGAAATTTCAATGAAATCTGCAATAGAAGATACACTTCTTGGACTACTACAAGATCTAACCCAAGCCTGTTGTTTTTCTGCCAAAGAGTATACAAATACTCTCATCAACATATCTTCCTGCATAACATTGATTTTTGAAGTGTATTTCAAGAAATTTACAAAATGGGAGATGGCCAAAGGAGGATCACCATCAAATTTCGGAAGATCTTCTACCCACTCTATAGATAGTGATCCGGGTACCCAAGAATTCCTTTAACATCAATAGTGTTAAATTTCTCATGGAATTCCCATGGAGCCATTTTTTTATTTCAAAAACTCTTCAACATAAGAGATCAAATCTAACAACAAAATGCATCTCTTACCAAAAATGGAGAATCGTGTAGTCACAAGGTGAACTTCAATGACTTCAAAATGATGCTTGTTTCACCCTACAAGCATAGTCTTCAAAAATCTACAACAAACAAGGACTTCGTTACTCCACCGGAGTTGTCAAGATGAGAATAGATTTTCAATTAGCAGTCTCATTGAAAGTTGTAGCTGATATACAGATGTCTTTTGGGAAATGGACTTTATCCCCGGTAACAGTACTAAAATGCTATCTTGCAAACCCACACTTCTTGAGATAAAGTCTTAAAGCTCAAGTGAGGCCTTGGTGTAACTAAGAGGGGGCCATTGTCACCTCACCAACCCTCTTCTACACTTTAGTCCAGCTCTCATTTGGCTCAAGGGGGGCTTCCCTACAATAGGATTGTTGGGATTTTAGGGCAATGAATTCAAAGGTGATGTGAAGAGTAAATCTGGCAAAACAATTTTTTGAAAGGATTAAGAGAATAGAGTTGATGGAAGGATCGGAGACTAGTGTCTTTCCAATGGGCATGATATGGGGTCAACTAAGGCTCCTCTTTTAGAAGTTACAAGTGAAACTAAGATGATAGCTAGGGTTGACCACTTTGTTCTTATAACATTATTTTGCCTTATCATGCTTGTAGTGTTTTCTTGATTTTATTTTGGAGTTTTTTTTTCTTCATGCACTTATGTGGCATTGTTAATTGATGAGTACACTTGGAGTTTCCATCATTTGTACTCCAACATCCTTGTATGTATTTTCTTCAATTGGATTAGCATCTTCTTGAGCTATGATGTGGATTGGTTCTGTATTTGTTCCTTGTTCCACAACTTAGATTTTTACGTGTTATAATTTTGATGCTTCTTCCTGGATTTGGTCTAACTTGTTGTCCAACGACTTATCATATTTAAGATTCTTAATTTGCTTAAGAAAGTTTTGATTATGATTTTTTAGACGTGAGTTTTCTTCCTTATTCGATTTTTCGACTTTGTTCATGTCTTCCTTCTCAGATTCTTCCTCTTTTAGATTTCTAATTTGTTCCAATAATCTTTGATTAAGGATTTTTCAACAAGAAGTTTTTTCATTTTTTTCTGATAATTTCTTTCCTAGATCCTGATTTTCTTGTTCCAACTTCTGAACACACTTTTTTGTATCCTTTGACTTCTTGATCTGATTAAGTAACTTTTGACTATGTTCTTTTAAACGAGAAATTTCTTGGTCCTTTTCCATTACTTCCTTGTAATACATGTCCTTGTTGATGATTGCAGCATCGTGAGACATCCTCCAGGATATGTTCTCCTCTGTGATTGATTTGAGTCAACCTAAGAGGGAGCCCAGTGTTGGGCATACCCATGTGATGGGGCATCGTTCTCCTCTATGTGTGAGTTGAGTCGTCCCCCAGTGGTTGGCACATCGTTCTTCTCTGTGAGAGTTGAGTCCTCCCCTAATGGTTGGTTCTGCCCATGTGATGGGTGTATCATTCTCCTCTATGTGAGCGTTGAGATGATGTGGTACTCCAGATGATTTTGTTGAGTATCACGTCCTTTTGGCTGAGCACAGGTGGATGTGTCCCTAGGGGATGATCACTAGTGGATCCCTTGCTATATTTTCTAAGTGTAAGATTTGCTTGTAACCCTAATTGTGATGTAAAGGGTACAAGTCAGCCCCACCATATGTGAAAGATAATTAAGGATTATTGTAATAATAATTATATTTATGAGTTATTGAGGTCGGCCCTGTTGTGCCAATAGACACACCTTTTTCTGTGTCCAGTCTAGTATAAATAAAGGTGATTTCCCCATTGAGGAAACACACTCACACATGTAATTTGGAAATTTCAGCAAGTGCACTTTAAGGGCTGAAGTGTGCACCTCTATTGGGCGCAAGTTTCAAGGTTGTAGAGCACCCTCTTGTGTGCATTAGGGTTTTATGGTTGGGGGATCTTCTCTTGAGAATATAACAAAGGATTGTTGGGTTTTCTTCCCTTGAGTAGAAGGGTTTCCCATGATATTTCTTGTGTTCTTGTGCATGGTACTTCTTCTTGTGATCTTGGTTATTGCAACACGTGTGTATCGTGTAGCTGCATTTGTTTATGGGTCAAGTAAATGCTAAAATGAAATAAACCTCATGCTTGAGCCTAGCATAGTGAAATTTCAACATGGTATTAGAGCATAGGTCTTGAAGAATCCATTGCACAAGCTTCAAGCAAGTTGTCCTCTCTCTTTCTTTAGAACCGTACAACCCTCCTAGGGTTTCTAAGAAAAAGTACGACCCTCCTTCTTTTGCCAGTTTCAGGACTTTATACTTGAACGTTGGGGCTAAAAAATGCATAGGAGTGTACAGAATCCTTCAATGCACCTCTAACAATATTCAAATTGCATTTTTGAGCATTTTGGATTTTTGGCCCTAGGGTTTCTAAGGTTTCATAGTTTTCTGCAGAAATTTCAATTTTAGGGTTTCTGCAGCTCATTGAACGAGCTTTTCAAATCACCAGTGTTGTAACACCCTGTTTCCCCCAATTTGTAATTAATCATAAAATAGGAATTACCATGCTAATGCATGAGGACAATGTAAATGTATTATTGTTTGAGTTGTCAATAACTGACTGTGGGGGTGAAGCCTTGAAAGTACTGGCCATGATATCACTAGAGGAAGAATGTGAAAACTATACAAGAGGGTTCATATATCAAATAACCCCAAATATCCCTTGATAAGGATGACAAACCTCCTTCGAATCCCAAGGAAAGAAAACCAGTTAATGAAGAAAGGACTGGTGGTTGAATTATCAACCACCCCCATGAATGGAAACATGGGTTGTCAGCCTAAAGTACCACAGTGACCTGCAGACCTGAGCTTCCTTTTGATAGAAGGAACATGATAGTTCGACAAACCTTCCAACGTAAGAGGGATACACACGGGAGAGGAGACACCAGAAAAAAAAGAGCGTAAGCTCACAAGGGAGATGCGTGAAACTCTCCAATGAGTCACGAACTGAAGGCCGTGAGATTGATGCCAAGGAGCATCTGAGAAACCTTGCCGAGGACATAACCGAGAGAGAAAGCTCCAAGTTACAGAGGACATGACCCAAACAGAAGCAGAAACAGAGGAAGAACCCTCGAGAACTGTGAGAACTCCCTGGTGATATCATGGCTTGGCACGGGGGTGGCCAGAGTGCTAAGAATGAATGCCTCTGTGCCTATGGTCGGGTGGAAGGATGAACACCCACAGTCAGTTGGTTGGAGGCAACCTGTAATAGATAAGCGATTTCCTACCTTGTGTAATTTAGCCGTAATTGTGTATGAATTGGTTATACTGTGTATGTTTCAGGAATTGTGCATATTTCTTAATGGATATACTGTATCTCCCCTATTTATGCTTGATTGTATAACTAGGCCAGTAAGAAATTATATGGTTAGGAGATGATTTTATACTCGTAAATGCTTATGTCCTGTGGAGGCATAAGCTAGAGTCACGAACTGTGTGTTCCTCGACCCCGGACACAATTTCATGTACGCATGCCAACCCTCCTAATTATTTAGAGTCCTTGGAGGACGAAGTTTGTTAAGCTCATGAGAGGTAGTGCAGATATGCATAGGCTCTCTGTGATAAAATAGAACCCCAGAACCCCTTAATGAAGGAGCGCAATAATTGTGCTGAAGACTCTTCTAAGAGTCAAGTCCAAGAGAAAGATCTCAAATCTCTCAAGTCCTTCATAGCTGACGAAGCTCAGGAAGGATAGCGAGTTTCAAATACTGAAAGAGAGTTCCCTTTTATTTGCTAGATGAACGGACGAGATCCTTTCGGAGGATCTGAGGTATGTCATGATCATTAGATTAGAGGAAGGAATGAAGGCATTAATACCTCGACCCCTTCAGCCTTCGCAAGTAGCGATGGGATCCAGGACCGTAGATCCAAGGATCTATCGGAGCTCTATTGGTTGTCAATCTTAACCCTTGCATAGGCAGGAGAGTGGACTCGATGAAGTCTTGAAAGTCCCGAAGTATTCGGAACCGTCCATCGACATTGGACACGTGGATGTCGGTCGGCGTTTAGGCATCCGAGAAACCAGAGGGCAAGACTCCTCGTCTTCGCAAGTCATAAAATCCTGGTATACGAAACCCCGATGCGCTCTGTTGATGAGCAAGTTTAGTGTGAATAACTTTCGGCGTTTCGACATCCGGGAAACTAGAGGACAAGACCCCTCGTTTTTGCAAGTCGCAAAATCCCGGTATACAAAACCCCAATGTGCTATGTGGATGAGCCAGTTTAGTGTGAATAAGTTTCGGCATTTTGGCATCTGGGAAACCAGAGGGAAATACCCCTCGTCTTCGCAAGTCGTGAAATCCCAGTATATGAAACCCCTATGCGCGATTAAGACTGAGTGTCTTTCAACACCCTTAAGCTCAGGAGGGATAGTGACCGTCAGATCCAGATCAACGAGGGTCGTTGATCTCATACACGAATTCCCATATCGAAATTTAGGTATTGGAGTGACAAGAGATTTGGAGTCGTTGCATCGTGAACTCCCGGTTCACGAAACTCCGAAAAAATCTGGACCGTTGGATCCAAATCATTGAGGATCGTTGGATCTCGTACACGAACTGGTGTATCGGAGTTCGGGGAATGGAGTGACTAGTGGTTTGGGTCCCTATATTTCAAACTCCCGGTTACCGAAATCCCGATACGGCCAGGACCATCAGATCAGGGGGAGATTCGCAGCCGTCGATCTCATCGAAGGTAAGATTTTGGGTTTTGGGGTTTGAAGAGTCGAAAGACTTGACTCTCTTGCATCGCTAAGTCGCGAAATGCGAAAGGAGCCTCTTGGCTTGGCCTGTGGTCATAACCAATGATCACATGGAGGTGGATAAGGGAAGATCTAGCCTACGCTAGGCCCTTGTAGGAATTTGGGGATTCTATCCCTTGAGGAAGAGTGAAAAATTTATTTTTGTTGTAGTGGGTATGTGACAAATTGGTATCAGAGCATGGTTACAACACTTGACCTACTTGGGCCCATGTACGAGTTGCGTAAGGAGATATTGTTATCTGCATTTTCTCTTTAAGGAGAAGGACTGCAGAATGAAACTGTAATTTGGGAATTTCTACTGACTTCCAGCAAAGGAATTATATTGTTCCTTTGTCAAAATGATAACTACTCTTATAGGAGTAGGGATGCACTGATCAATATTACTGATAAGACCTGAGTATGAATAACAGAGGTGGAATAAATTGTGCTATGAAGCTGCACAAGCCAGAAAAGAGACATGAACTTAGTTGTTATGTTATAGTGTGATGATGGCTACCTACTAAAGTAGGTAGAGTCTCTTGCAATTGAGATGGCTGGTTAGGTAAGAATTAAGATCCTCATGAAGAACTCCTTCATGATTTAGGAAATCTGGTTAGGACTGGTAGGATCCTTAGAAAGTTAGAATTACTGTATTATTAAAAGACTAAACCCTGAGCATATAACTCCTCACGATTGAGAGGACTGATGAAAATATGTAGGGTCATATTATCTGACCTATAATGGTTAGAATCGACAACAAGGATAATCTGTTTAAACAAGATTAAAAGGATCCTTTGGGACTGTTGCTAATTCCCAAGAGTGACCCTTGTTGGTTGTTCCCATAAAGAGAGGGTAATATCCATATGAGTTATGACTATGAGATTAGACTTGTAAGTAACTTAAAAGCTCAGAAAAGATAGCGAGGAAATTTCGTATGCCGAGTGTGCATATAGGGCACAAGGAGTGCCTATGGAAACAAGCTCGTGTTAAAATTTGAAAGCTCTGGAGGTTGAACACAGAGGTTGATTCCAGAAGAGTTGATGCCAAGTTCGTGGCTGGAAGTCATTGAAAATCTGAATGGACGGTAGAATTCTCGGAGGGAGGAATACCAAAATTTTGTGAACCATTAGATCTAGTAGACCAGCGAAGAAAATAAGGATGATAACCTCTCATCACTCACAAACTCAGGAGGAACAGTATCCGTTAGATTGGAATCAATGAGAGTCATTGCTCTAGAGCTTCGAGGTTTCGGCTATTGGGAAAATAGAAGCGAAGACTTTCCTAAAGTCGTGCAAGGTAAATCATTGATTCAATCAGGGTCGTTGGTTAGCGGATGACATGAACTGTAGATCCGGTGTAATCGGATCTTCGGGAGTCGGAGGTTTAGAATTCAACGAGAAGATTTTTGAGAACTCGCATGTCATGAAATATTGACATCCAACCTGATCTATTGGATCGAGACAAGCGGTGGATCCTTGATCTGACACATACACATTTTGGGGATTCGAAATCGGGAGTTAGGAGGTGAAGACTCCGCTAGAATCCCGAAAGGTGGAAAGCAGATATTTGATCAGGACCATTGATTGGCAGAGAGATCTAGACCATGGGATCTAGGTTGTCGGACCCTCATGGATCAGAAGTTTGGGAAACGGTGGAGCATTGTCTGTGAATTTGCTGAAACACGAGATCCTGATGCATGTCTAGGAGTTGACCCCGGGTTCCGAGCGAAGGGTCATGTGAATAAAAGAGTCGAGAAAACCTTAGCCTCGGTCATTTGGGTCTTTGAATTTTGGGGATCGAAGAACCATAGTTCCTTGCAACAAGAATCCTGAAATCATGAAATGCAAAGTGCCTTTTAGTTCAGATCGTGGTCACCGTCGGTGGTCACGTGAGGAGAAGGCGTGAACTAGTATGATGAATATTTAGCTGTGTTCAATAGTACTTGAGTGCATGAGTTTAATGCATTGTGAAGCTTCATAATAGGAAGCCTGATATTAATATCGGTAAGGTATGAATGATATTAAATGTGCAAGTAATGCACATGTATGATGTAAGAGTATAAGTATACTAGAGGCCCAATATGATTGTCCTGATGAGTGAAACGTGAAGCAAGTATTGCTCTTGTCCAGATTAAATGAATACTATGGAGGTATAGCTGACTCCATTCTGGGGAGTCATGAAAGTTATGTTCCAAATAATAGCCTGAGGGGAATGTATTCCATTTCCTCAGGAAGTACCAATATAATTAGATGAAAGGGTAAATGAGCAAAGATTCTCTCTTGTCATAATAAGAGACAAATGATTATGCCTTTGAGCATCACATGAGAAGGATTGTGAATGAATCCGAATTGACTGATCTTAACAGTAAAGATGCATGTGGGTTGTAAAATATACCTATGGAAACTGCACACAGGCTTACAATTATGAGTATAGCTAAGTACATCGTGGATGTAAGTTAGAAAAAACCTAGAACATGTACGGATGCATAATTTGGAATACATACCAGAAAGGTATGTCTATGTCCCTTAAAGAATGCTTATTAACAAGCTGAAGCTAATTCGATCTTTAGGCCATCACAGATAGTGATGGATATGCAACAAGGAATTTGCATACCGAAGGAGTTCCCGATTGAGGAACTGTGTAAGGACTTTGTCAGAAGAATAGAGTCACAACCCTAATAATTGTTGAAGGTTGGACAATGGACTGCAAGGCATGTCCATATATAAGAAACCTAGATTACATTTTGAAAGAATCATGTAATTAATAGAAGACTAACAGTTGAATATTGACCATTCTGATAACCGAATGGAAGTGTGTAGGATGCACATGTTCATGATTCATTATGAGAAAATGGTTTCTATTAAAGCATGTTGTGATATCCCAAAAAGGGTTAGGGTGAGGCCTAACCAAGGCGGCTCAAGGAAAAGAGCAGGAAGATCCCGACAGGGAGTAGAATTGCAAAAGTAGAGAAGAGACAGTGAGGCCTTAGAGATAACTCGGCTGGGCTGAAAAGTCCCAGGCGATGTAGAAATAATTTGAAGAAGGGGAGAGCCCTCAATTATTTCCTTGCTGTGCATTATGTTTTCTATGGGATGAGAAAGTTAGTACATTGATGAACGGAAATGTTTTGACACCATAGTGATGATGGTTGTAATACTGTAAAAACGTTTGAGAACTGTTGTGTTGCACTCATGAAAACATTAAGGATAGTGTGATGAAGTACATATGGATATGTTGGGACATGTCTGAAAATATTTTATTAATTTAAATGCTATGGTACTTCCATTTTAATTTACATGACAACTAATGTGCCTATGGTGTATGCCATGTGTAGAAAGAAATAACATTGGAACTGTTGAGAAAGACAGTTGCCAATAATGAACAACCTCAAGCAGAGGGTGACCATGGGGAGGCTGCGGTCGAAAGATTGTTGACAGGACTATGAAAATCCCACTAAAGCACTATTGATGAGGTAGAGATCAGAAAGAGAGTGCTAGCAGCCAAGAACCGGTATAAAGATATTTGTGCCTATGTGGCACAAGGTATGAAGGGATTTGGTAAGAACCCCTTCTGAAATATTTTATTGTCTTAGTGTTATGCATAAACTTGAAAGGCAGTTGTATGCCTTGGATACCCAAGTAAGGTATGATTCGGGAAGGAGAACCTGAATAATGGAGGTATGAACCTCTGGTAGTAAACACTGTTTGTAACCATTGGGAGAATTCATGAACTGATATGTCATGAATGCATTGACCAATCAAGGAGTGCTTAAAATCATTCATGTGGAACTTTGAGTTCTGGTATACCGATTTGGGATCATGATCGGCCTATAGCAGGCAGTATGGTCCTGTTGTAAGAATGAAAGAAAACGAATAAACCATATGAGGAAAAGGTTGGTTAAATTCCAACACCCCATGGCCAATAACCTGTCATAAGTGTGACAAACTTGAAATCAATGCAAGAGTGCATTTGGGTATGAATATGGCCATGGATATTGGCACATTTGTTAAAACCCTTTGAAATGTTGAATTACGTTTTGAAAATTTTGGTATGTTGAGATGAGACTAACAGTTTGTTTGGATATGGAAAGAATGAATTGCAGGAAGCAAAGGGTCATGAGTATGGTAGTGAGGTAAGCCCATAGGAGAGACCGATTGCCTGCTGAGCCAAACTGCAAGGAATGGTATTTCCTTTTTGAGAAAGTAATTTAATTGTTAAGTATGCACAATTCTGAAATTGTTGTGACGA
The DNA here is from genome assembly GCA_009831015.1 of Picea engelmannii. Taxonomy (NCBI): domain Eukaryota; kingdom Viridiplantae; phylum Streptophyta; class Pinopsida; order Pinales; family Pinaceae; genus Picea; species Picea engelmannii. Next base: position 59,024 of record ML826046.1, on the reverse strand, counting down.
TGTTGTAAAGGTGCAATAAAATGTATATGCATGGAAAAGATAACAAGTTGTTTGGCCGATTGAAGTTGAAAGTGCATGAAGCAAAGGGGTCTTGGATATGGCATCATTGTAAGCCCATAAGGAAGGCCAATTACCTACTGATCCAAATCGTTATGGGAAGGAAAGTCCCATAATTATGAATCTGGTTCCTGTGCGGAACAAATATGAAAACAAATCGTGAGATTGGAAAATCTATGGATGACATATTTGCAATAAAAATTCTGAAAGTTAGAATTTATAATGATGTCTCATGAATTTTGTATACTTGTGATACAGGTGAGAAGAAAAGACATGTCTAGAAATGACAGATGATGGATGTCAAAGCTAAATATGATGAACATGGATACTACTGAGCCATGAAAACCTCGTGATAAGCCATGATCGCATGAAAATTATTGTGTTGAGGTAAAATAAGCTAGAGGTATGCCTCAACAGAGAAAGTCTGAGGGACGCCTCAACTATAAGACTCGATAGAGTCTCTAAAATTTTCATGTGCGAGAAAACCTTGGTAGGGCAAGATGGATCGCCCGAGGGACTATATAACAGTGAAGGGGATGCCTGAGCCTGGGCCTGGAGGGGGAGTGACCGCAAGGAAGAGGAGACCTTAATAATTCTTGTAAACTATTGGGATCATGCACACAGTCGGTAGTTTCCCGTGCGTAAAAACCTTGGAAAGGAAGATGAAATCATAATAGCTCTTGTGAACTATTGAATTGGAATCATGCACCCAATGGGTACGTCAAGGAAAGCGATGAGCATGGATAACAAAACTACCATGTGGATACAGATCCACAAACTGCACAGATAAGTATTGTGCTAAGATTATGAACATTTCCTTTTGAATTTTGAACAACAGTAAGATGTTTTCGCACAAAATTGTGATTAATGTGCTTGTTGTCCAAGAATTATTGAAGGAAGATGACGAAGACTAAGATCCTGAAAGAGGACCTGACTGAGGATGAAGGTCAAGACTTTTGAAGTGGCTGAATGAGAAAGGCATGACAGGTGTTTTTGAGAAAGAACACCGAGGACGATGTTCCTTTAAGGGGGAGGGAATTGTAACACCATGTTTCCCCCAATTTGTAATTAATCATAAAATAGGAATTACCATGCTAATGCATGAGGACAATGTAAATGTATTATTGTTTGAGTTGCCAATAAATGACTGTGGGGGTGAATCCTTGAAAGTACTGGCCATGATATCACTAGAGGAAGAATGTGAAAACTATACAAGAGGGTTCATATATCAAATAACCCCAAATATCCCTTGATAAGGATGACAAACCTCCTTTCAATCCCAAGGAAAGAAAATCAGTTAATGAAGAAAGGACCAGTGGTTGAATTATCAACCACCCCCATGAATGGAAACATGGGCTATCAGCCCGAAGTACCGTAGTGACCTGCAGACATGAGCTTCCTTCTGACAAAAGGAACAGGATAGGTCAGCAAACCTTCCAAGGTAAGAGGGCTACACATGGGAGAGGAGACACCAGAAAAAAAAAGAGCGTAAGCTCGTAAGGGAGATGTGCAGAGCTCTCTAGCAAGTCACGAACTGAAGGTCGCGAGCTTGATGCCAAGAAGCATCTAAGAAACCTCTCTGAGGCCATAATCGAGAGAGAAATCTCTGAGTTATAGAGGACAGGACCCAAACAGAAGCAAAAACAGAGGAAGAACCCTCGAGAACTATGAGAACTCCCTAGTGATATCATGGCTTGGCACGGGGGTGGCTAGAGTGCTAAGAATGAATGTCTTTGTGCCTATGGTTAGGTGGAAGGATGAACACCCACAGTCAGTTGGTTGGCGGCAACCTGTAATAGATAAGCGATTTCCTACCTTGTGTAATTTAGCCGTAACTGTGTATGAATTGGTTATACTGTGTATGTTTCAAGAATTGTGCATATTTCTTAATGGATATACTGTATCTCCCCTATTTCTGCTTGATTGTATAACTAGGCCAGTAAGAAATTATATGGTTAGGAGATGATTTTATACTCGTAAATGCTTGTGTCCTGTGGAGGCATAAGCCAGAGTCACGAACTATGTGTTCGTCGACCCCGGACACAGTTTCATGTATGCATGCCAACCCTCCTAATTGTTTAGAGTCCTTGGAGGAAAAAGTTTGTTAAGCTCATGAGAGATAGTGCAGATATGCACAGGCTCTCTATGATCAAATAGAACCCCAGAACCCCTTGATGAAGGAGTGCAATAGTTGTGTTGAAGACTCTTCTAAGAGTCAAGTCCAGGAGAAAGAGCGCAAAGCTCTCAAGTCCTTCATAGCTGACGAAGCTTGGGAAGGATAGCGAGTTTCAAATACCAAAAGAGAGTACCCTTTTGTTTGCTAGATGAACGGACGAGATCCTTTCGAAGGATTTGAGGTCTGTCACGACCGTTAGATTGGAGGAAGGAACGAAGGTGTTAATACCTCAACCCCTTCAGCCTTCGCAAGTAGTGATGGGATCCAGGACCGTAGATCCAAGGATCTGTCGAATATCTATTGGCCATTGATCTTAACCCTTGCATAGGTAGGAGAGTGGACTTGACAAAGTCCTGAAAGTCCCAAAGTATTCGGAACCGTCCATCGGCATAAGACACATGGTTGTCGGTCAGCGTTTCGGCATTCGGGAAACCAGAGGGCAAGACCCCTCATCTTCGCAAGTCACGAAATCTCGGTATACGAAACCTCGACGCGCTCTGTGGATGAGCCGGTTTAGTGTGAATAAATTTCGGCATTTCGGCATTCAGGAAACTAGAGGACAAGACCCCTTGACTTCGTAAGTCGCGAAATCCTGGTATACAAAACCCTGATGCGCTCTGTGGATGAGCCAGTTTAGTGTGAATAAGTTTCGGCGTTTCGGCATCCAGTAAACCAGAGGGAAAGACCCCTCATCTTCGCAAGTCACGAAATCCCGGTATAAAAAACCCCGACGCGCGATTAAGACTGAGTGTCTTTCAACACCCTTAAGTATCTATAGGATCTGGCCTTTTGCAATTACTCGTTGTTTGAAGTGACGTAGAAACCCTCACATCTGCAACACCAAGTTCATTTGTATCCCTACAATCTGAGTGACTATAGTGGACATGTTCAGCTTATGGTTCTTCTTCTATGCCTCCATCCCAATCGCAAAAATTTCAGTCTCTTTATTCTCCATTTTCATATTGGGAATCATCATCTGCTTTCCCATCCATCACCTTCTCGATATATGAAACAAGTTCATCATCTTCTCCATTGCAATCATTGTGAACATTAGTGGCACCCTCTGAGACCATCTTTATGTGGCCAGAATCATGTTGACTTTTTGTGCATAGATATCCATTGGCCATACTACAATGGTGAAATTTTTTGTCTTCAAAGAAATCATCGTAGCACACGGTCATTGGATAAATCTATTATAATAACAATCCTATGTTCTTCCCCATCATAATCAAAATGAAATTAAGAAAGAGGTGGTCCATTGAGGTTTAATGTGCAATGTTGATCATCCTTGGGATTTAAATTGGGCCAAGGGTTTTGGCTCTGCTAGAGATCCGTGCATAAATCTGCATCTACATGATTTGAAACCTTGCGTTCCATGCTGACATTAGTGGTATAGAGGAGGCGATCCTTCACTTCCGTTTTATGAGGTTTAAGAAACACATACAACGTCCGATCAACCATCTGTTTTCCTTTATTTCTGTCATCATCACCATTCAAGATGGAGAAACTTCACACAATAGACCTGTGACTATTGTGTTTAGGCCAAAGTCCAAGAGCTTCACATGCTTCATTTACCTCATGTTGTTGTCCAACTTCCATCTCGTCAACAATTTCAATCTCAAAAGATTTTGAGGGAGTGTTTCCATTTGCTATGTTAAGATTGCAAAACCCTTTGGCTTCCAACTGCATGTCAAGATCAAATATCTCACCTTCATCTTCTTTATCATAGACTTGGCAATGCCAAAATGCACAATGGAGGTTTCACTCTTGCTTTGCTTCAGATTAGGTAGCAGATTGGTGGTTTAAATGGCTCTGCCAATTATAAAATTAGAGATACAAAAATTCATCTCTTGAACCTCAAATGATTTCCACGTCACCACCTCTTTAATGATTGTCTTGGTGTAGTTTTCATTGCCAGGAATAGCGTATAGGATCCTGATGTGTTCATTTTGTTTCATGAGAACAGATTTGCCCTCATATCCATCACAATCATCACCAGAACTGATCATAAAAGAACCAAAGACTAACCCTAAAGACCTATCCCTGTCAAAACTGAAATTGTAGGATCGCTGAAGATTTGACTTTTCTTCATATTTTAGTTCACAGACCTCTTCTGCAACGGCGTCAATTTTGAGGACATCGTGCCCTTTCTATTCAAGCTCAGATGGAGAAGGAAGAAAATGTAATGCGACTAAACTTAGATCATCAATGAGCATAATATTTTTGTCATATTCTCCTTGCCAACTGTCTTCCATTGGTTAAGAAAAATATGGGCCATCATGTACCTGATTTTTTTATGGCACTTGGGTCTGCTACGGAGCTGGAAATGACAACAGGATCTATGCCCATCTTTGTGCCTAGGACGACACCGGTATTTGTAGCCACAATTGTAAGGCCTTCAAATTTTTTATATTCTCTTGGATCAAGTTTCTCATGTCTCTGACATCAACAAATGAAAATTCTTCAACATGACTGTTGGGAGCTAAAGGGAGAAATTTCTCAGTTTGCCTTTTATAAGGTATTTATTCCATAGAAAAAAACCTCTACTCATCTCCATCCTGGTTACAGTCATTATGAGAATGCAATGTACTATTTTGCAAATCACCAATGTTCAAGGCTCTATCATGCTTATTTTTTACATACGGTATGTCTCTGGAAACTGAATCACATGCTTCATTACCAACATCCTTTGTGGCAGCAATAGGGTTTTCTTCATCATTGCTGATGTTTGAGTCTGAGGCCAAGAACTACTTGACATCTAAATCTGGGCGCTCTTCTTGAACAGATGCTTCATCAACTTCAAGATGATAAGGAGGAACTCCTTCTTGTAGGGATACCACAAGTGCTTGAAAGGTTTCTTCATATCTTTGAAACCTAGGGCCCCAACGCTTGAGAGAAATTTCAATGAAATCTGCAATAGAAGATACACCTCTTGGACTACTACAAGAAATGAAATCTGCAATAGAAGATACACCTCTTGGACTACTACAAGATCTAACCCAAGCCTGCTGTTTTTCTACCAGAGAGTATAAAAATACTCTCATCAACACATCTTTGTGCATAACATTGATTTTTGAAGTGTTTTTCAAGAAATTTACAAAATGGGAGATGGCCAAAGGAGGATCACCATCAAATTTTGGAAGATCTTCTACCCACTCTACATATAGTGATCCGGGTACCCAAGAATTCCTTTAACATCAATAGTGTTAAATTGCTCATGGAATTCCCATGGAGCCATTTTTTTATTTCAAAAGCTCTTCAACATATGAGATCAAATCTAACAACAAAATGTATCTCTTACCAAAAATGGAGAGTCGTGTAGTCACAAGATTAACTTCAGTGACTTCACAATGATGCTTGTTTCACCCTACAAGCATAGTCTTCAAAAATCTACAACAAACAAGGACTTCGCTACTCCACTGGAGTCGTCAAGATGAGAATAGATTTTCAATTAGCAGCCTCATCGAATGTTGTAGCTGATATACAAATGTCTTCTAGGAAATGGACTTTATCCCTAGTAACGGTACTAAAATGTTATCTCACAAACCCACACTTCTTGAGATAAAGTCCTAAAGCTCAAGTGACTTGGTGTAACTAAGAGGGGGTCATTTTCACCTCACCAACCCTCTTCTACACTTTAGTCCAACTCTCATTTGACTCAAGGGGGGATTCCCTACAATAGGATTGCTAGGATTTTAGGGAAATGAATTCAAAGGTGATGTGAAGAGTAAATCCGGCAAAACAATTTTTTGAAAGGATTAAGAGAATAGAGTTGATGGAAGGATCAAAGACTAGTGTCTTTCCAATGGGCATGATATGGGGTCAACTAAGGCTCCTCTTTTAGATAATATGATAGCTAGGGTTGACCACTTTGTTCTTATAACATTATCTTGCCTTATCATGCTTGTAGTGTTTTCTTGATTTTATTTTGGAGTTTTTTTTTTTCTTCATGCACTTATGTGGAATTGTTAATTGATGAACTTTTATTAATAAGTACGCTTGGAGTTTCCATCATTTGTACTCCACCATCCTTGTATGTATTTTCTTCAATTGGATTAGCATCTTCTTGAGCTATGATGTGGATTGGTTCTGTATTTGTTCCTTGTTCCACAACTTAGATTTTTACACGTTAGAATTTTGATGCTTCATCTTGGATTTGGTCTTACTTGTTCTCCAACAACTTCTTATCATATTTAAGCTTCTTAATTTTCTTAAGAAAGTTTTTATTATGATTTTTTAGACGTGATTTTTCTTCCTTATTCGATTTTTCGACTGTGTTCATGTCTTCCTTCTCAGATTCTTCCTCTTTTAGCTTTTTGAATTGTTCCAATAATCTTTGATTAAGGCTTTTTAAACGAGAAATTTTTTCATTTTTTTTCTAATAATTTCTTTCCTAGATCTTGATTTTCTTGTTCCAACTTCTGAACGCATTTTTTTGTATAATTTTTCTTCTTGATCTGATCAAGTAACTTTTGACTATGTTCTTTTAAACTAGAAATTTCTTGGTCCTTTTCCATTACTTCCTTGTAATACATGTCCTTGTTGATGATTGCAACATCGTGACACATCCTCCAGGATATGTTCTCCTCTGTGACTAAGTTGAGTCAACTTGAGAGGGAGCCCAGTGTTGGGCATACCCACATGATGGGGCATCGTTCTCCTCTGTGTGTGAGTTGAGTCATCCCCTAGTGGTTGGCGCATCGTTCTCCTCTATGAGAGTTGAGGCATCCCCCAGTGGTTGGGTGTGCCCATGTCATGGGTGTATCGTTCTCCTTTGTGTGAGAGTTGAGACGATGTGGTACTCCAGATGATTTTGTTGAGTATGACATCCATGTGGCTGAGCATAGGTGGACGTGTCCCTAGTGGTTGAGCACTAGTGGACGTTTTGATCCTAGATTGGCTTGTAACCCTAATTGTGATATAAAGGGTACGAGTCGACCCCACAATATGTGAAAGATAATTAAGGATTATTGTAATAATAATTATATTTATGAGTTATTGAGGTCGGTGCTATTATGCTAATAGACACCTTTTATTGTGTCCATTCTAGTATAAATAAAGGTGATTTCCCCATTGAGGAAACACACTCACACATGTAATTTGGAAATTTCAGAAAGTACACTTTAAGGGTTGAAGTGCACACCTCTCTTGGGTGCAAGTTTCAAGGTTGTAGAGCACCCTCTTGTGTGCATTAGGGTTTTATGGTTGGGGGATCATCTCTTGAGAATATAACAAAGGATTGTTGGGTTTTCTTCCCTTGAGTAGAAGGGTTTCCTGGGATATTTCTTGTGTTCTTGTGCATGGTACTTCTTCTTTTGATCTTGGTTATTGCAACACTTGTGTATGGTGTAGTTGCATTTGTTTATGGTTCAAGTAAATGCTAAAATGAAATAAACCTCATGATTGAACCTAGCATAGTGAAAATTAAACATGGTATCAGAGCATAGGTCTTGAACTAGCCATTGCACAAGCTTCAAGTAATCCATTCTCTCTCTTTCTGCAGAATCGAATGACCCTCCTAGGGTTTATGAGAAAAAGTATGACCGTCCTTCTTTTGCCAGTTTCAGGACTTTATACTAGGTTGGGGCTAAAAATTGCATAGGAGTGTACGGCCTCCTTCAACACACCTCCAACAATCTTCAGATTGCATTTCCAAGCATTTTGGATTTTTGGACCTAGGGTTTCTAGGGTTTCACAATTTTCTGCATAAATTTCAGTTTTGTGCTTTCTGCAGCCCATTGAAGGAGATTTTCAGCTCACCAGTGTTCTTATGACTTTCAAGGCTTATTTTTGGAAGTCATAAGCCCAACAAAAGCTAAAAGTGCTAGCTGAGCCTAGCCATTAGGTTTCCTAGCCTAATTGCTAAGGGTTTGTGGAAGAATTTGCAAACCATGAGGAACAAAACCTTGGTGGAAGATAGGCTTAACAGATCAAGCAACTTCAGTTCCTGAAAGTCAAGACTTTAGATCACCCTTGAAGAGGATGACCTATTGAGTGTAATACAAAAGGCTTTACCAGAGACAACTATCGATGAAGAGAAAGAAGAATGGAAGGAAGATGACGTCAAGGAAAGGAAGATAATCATTTACTTAGTGAGAGATCATCCCCTACCTCGTATTGCCAACCCAAAGACAACTTGTGATATGTATGAAGCATTGAAGAATATGTTTGAGAGTAACAACACCCTTAGAGCCCTTATATTGAAGGGCCAACTTCAAAATCAAAATAAAAAAAGGTGACACCGTTGCTATCTTCTTCATGAAGATGTCAGAGATCAGAGGTCAGCTAGGTGCCATTGGAGAAATCATATTAGACAGAGAACTTGTCTTGACCACTCTCAATGCTCTTCCAAGACATTGAGAACCATTTCTTCAAAGTATCAGTAGTAGAGAAGAGCTACCTACTTTTGATCGTCTATCGACAAACTGTACCTAGGAGGAAATCAGACTCATAGCCAAAGGAGTAGAAGACTCCCCTCATGATGACAATTATGCTCTTGCCTTTCATACAAAGAAAGGAGGAAGAAATAAAAGAAACTTCAGCCAAACATTTAAAGGCAAGAAGACTTCATCAGCTTCAGGTTATGATCATAGAAGAGACATGTCAAAGATCCAGTGCTTCGGATGTGACAAGTATGGACACTTTCCAAGAAATTGTCCTACCAGGAAGAGAGGAAGACAATATTCTTCCACTGTTGACATTGATTCAGACCCACCTCAAAGAGATGAAGACATGAGAGATGAGGATTTCTTTCTCTGGACTTTCTTAGGAGTACCAAATGTAATATTGAGCATGATTGTAGACTAGGGTAAGTTTTGTACTACATTCCTTATTTGATTTAATCATTAACTTGTAGTTGATTTCATTTTGATAATGAAGGGTATTATCCCTGGTATGGGTGCCCTCATGACTTGGACCATTATCCCTAGTACGTGAGTCCAAATTTTCTTGGTTGGTTATTATCCTAGTACATGAGGCCATCTTGGTTGTTATCCCTATAGGAGGCCATCTTGGTTATTATCCTAGTAAGTGAGGCCAAAAAAGTATTGTAGAGTCAGTAGAGGACCTAAGAAGACATGAGATGCCTTCAGGTTAGTAACACTTGAAAAGGAAGATGTCTATCCTTAATAATTTAGAGGGAGTCAAACTATTTTAAAAGAAGGAAGAGACAATACCTTCTCCCCCTTCAACAATTTAGAGGGAGACAACCATTGTTACAATTGATCCAGTTGATCCAGTTGCTCCATTTGATGTTCCCAGGGACATTGCAGTAGGCCATAAAAGGCCTGCCTGAGCTCGACAGACTCTGCAAGAGGCAGAGAGACATGCAGCGCCTCGAGGCACATTCCAAGAGAGCAAGAGACCACCGAGTTTTTCTAGCTATGTTTCATCCATGAACCACATGATTAATACTGAGCCTTCTTATCATGGAGAAGCAACAGGTCAACAGGTATGGCAAGATGCCATGACAGAAGAGTATCAATCCATCATGAAGAATGATGTGTGGGATATTGTTCCGAGACCAGAAGGGAAGTCTGTAGTGACTTCCAAGTGGATCTATAAGATCAAGTATGCATCTGATGGAAGTTTCGAGAAGTACAAAGAGAGATTTGTAGCCAAAGGATTCTCACAGGTGGAGGGAATTGATTATAAGGATACATTTGCTCATGTAGCCTGATACACTTCCATCCGTACTATCATTGCACTAGCTACTTCTATGGGTTGAAAACTACATCAAATGGATGTAAAGACAACCTTTCTCAATGGTGATATTGAGGAAGAAGTTTACATCGAGCAGCCAGAGGGATTCGTGATACATGATCGGGACAAACTCACTAGATAGGAGCGAAGCATGTATTGAGATATCTACGAGGCACAATTGGATATGGCGTGAGATATGCCTTCAGTGTAGTGTTGATTTTTTTAATAGGCAAGGTTTAAGCATGAAGTTCATTCCATTTTATCATTTTACTTAAACCATAAACAATTTTGTTGCAACAACCAAGATCACAAGAAGAAACACCATACACAAGTACACAAGAAGTATCACGGGAAACCCTTCTCAACAAGGGAAGAAAACCCAACCAATCCTTTGCTATATTCTTCAAGAGAAAGACCTCCACCACCAAGAAAACCTAGAACACAAAAGGGCGCTCACAAACCCTAGAAGACTAGTGCCCAAGAGAGTTGCGCACTTTTCCCAAGAAGATGTACTTGCTGAAATTTCCAAACTCACACTTAAGATATGATTCCTCAATGGGGAATTTACCTTTACTTATATTAGACTGAACCTGTCAACAGAAGTGTCTATTGGCACAACAGGGTCGACCTCACTAACTCACAATATAATTAATAATTACCAGATTAATTATCTTTTAGATTAAGTTTTGGCCGACATGTACCCTTTACATTACAATTAGGGTTATAGGTAAGTCTGACTCTTGAACAATATAGCAAGGGATCTCATACACCCACTAGTGATTAGCCACTAGGGGCACATCCATAGGGATTCCCATATCTCTATATCACTGCGTCTCACAGGAGAACCACACTCACTAGTGCTCAACCTCTAGGATCACGTTCACCTATGCTCATCCATAGGCACATCCAACTCAACATATATTCTTTCTCACTGCATTACATAGGAGAGTCATCTAGAGTTCATCATCTCAACTCTCTGCTCAGAGGAGGCTAATACATCGTTTTCATCTATGTCTCATAACGATGCACCCAACTCATGGGAATTCACACGTTCACCTTGTGCTCAGCCACAGGAACATCCAACTCAACAGATCTCCTTTCTCACTGCGTTACATAGGATAATCATCTGGAGTTCTTCTCAACTCTCTCTAAGGAGGAGGCCATCACTATGTTCAAGTTCTGTCTCAGATAGGAACCACACACCCATCTCAGTGGATCTCTCTCAGGTTTGTGTCCTGGAGGATGTCTCATGCAACTGTAATCATCAACACTCCCTCTCAGCTAGGCAAGCATTCTCCACCAGGCCAAGTCTCTCACGGAAATACTCAAACTTGGTCTTGGAAAGAGCTTTGGTGAAGATATCTGCGATCTGGTCATGAGTAGGAAGATACTTCATGTGTAGTGTCTTTCTTTGCACCATGTCTCTGATATAGTGATATTTTATTTCGATGTGTTTCTATCTGTCATGAAACACAGGGTTCTCGGAGAGCTTCACACAACTCTGGTTATCACAATGAATAGTAGTAGGATCCATCTCATGATCGAATAAGTCAGTCATAAGTTTGTGAAACCACGCTGCTTTGCAGACTGCTACACTCAATGCAATGTACTCTGCTTCTATGGTACTCAAGGCCACAGAGCTTTGTTAGCTTTGTTTTATGTTGCACCAGTAAACCATGGAAAAACAACAACTGGATGTGCTCTTCTAGTCCACTGTACTTTTTGTCCATTCTACATATCCCTGCAAACTCAATTCTTCATTGGAGGCATATCTCAATCCATATCTAACTATGCCTCGTAGGTATCTCAATACATGTTTTGTTGTTGTCCAGTGAGTCTATCTCGGTTGACTCATGGAATGACTAAGTACATTCACTGCATAGCATGAATCAAGTCTGGTGTTAACCAAATACATCAGTGATCCAATCAGTTGTGGATCAGTCTCGTCTAAATCATCATTATTCATTTTCTTCAAATTCATCACCGTGGATTTGTATTCTGTCATACTGAACTTCTTTAATATTCTCACTGTATATTTTCCTTGACTCAGTAAAATCTCATCGGTCCTCTGTCATACTTCTTGTCCCAAGAAGTAGTGCATCATACTCAAATCCTTCATCTTGAAATCAGAATTCAAATCTTACTTGTATCTAACAACAAGGCTTTCTAAATAAATCATCAAAATCAGGCTCTCGTCACCAACACTATAATAATATAGGTTTGGATCAACAATAAACCAAAACTCATCAATAATCCATCCATCTGATATATTTTCCAACTCATGGATGGTAGTACAGATGGAAGTGTATCGGGCTTGCTGGATCAAGTGTCTCATCATAGAAAAATCCCTCTGTTTGTGAGAATCCTCTGGCTATAGATCTCGCTTTGTATTCCTCGACACTTCCATCAATTGTATGCTTGATCTTATAGATGCACTTGCAAGTCACCACATACTTCTTTTCTGGTCTTCGACCAGTGTCTCATACATCATTCTTTAAGATATACTGGTATTATTTTGTTATGGCATCTTGCCATACCTGTTCACCTGTCGCTTCTCTATGATAAGATGGATCAGAATCAATGATGTGGCTCATGGCTAAAGAGGAGCTCGAAAAATCTCTTTGTTCTCTCGGGATGTGCCATGAGAGGCTTGTATGTTTCTCTGCCTCTTGCAGAGTGAGCCTAGGCAAGCCTTTTATGCCCTATTGCAATATCTCTGGACATATCAACTAGAGCAACTAGATCAGCTAGAATAATGTTTTTCTCCCTCTGAACTGCTGAAGGGGGAGAAGGTATTGTCTCACTGTAAATCTCCATCTGAGATTCTCTAGATCTTTGAGAGGTTGTCTCTTCTTCAAGGACAACATATTTTCTTGTCGCAATCTATCTCTAACCAGGGATGTAGATCTAGAATGTCTTTGAAGATTCACTGTTATCACATAAATGTATCTTTTCTCCCTAAAGGGTCTAGCTTGGACTTCTTCTCTTTGGGTACATGAAAATGTGTTGGGCACCCAAATATCCTAAAGTGGTCAATCTCAGGCTTCACTCTGGTGAAGGATTCTTCGGGAGTTATGTTTTTCAAAGTCTGGTGAAGACTCTTGTTCTGAACATATACTGTGTCATGCATGCTTCTACCCATAGAATCATAGAAATATTTTGATCATGTATTATTGCATTGGTTTCATCAATGATGGTTCTATTCTTCCTCTTTCTCAAATAGTTTTGACTCCCTCTGAGTCAAGTGACTCCCTCTGAGTCAAGTGACTCCCTCTGAAGAATAAACATTTTCCTTTGTTATTAACCTGTCTGGAACAAGAAAACAAGAGGAACCAAAACAAGAATATCTCCTAAAGGAGAATAATTAGTACATCTCTAGAATCAAAACAATTTATGGATTGTTGTCACAACTACAACGCCTACTTGTAATGTAACAAACTTTAGAAATATAGGTTAGAGGAATGCCAATTACAACAATCAAACTTGGAGTCTTCACTTCCAGTGTGTTGTTCCTCTGAATGCATTGAGATCCCTCTAGATCCATGACTTCAACAAAAGGTTCCTTCCTCCTGCAATTACCCTTATGACAATGATACAAATAATATATATACAAGTGCATACCTAAGGGTGTTGATATGATTTCTCTAATGACACCTGGTTGATTTCTATCCTCTGACATCTTCATGAAGAATGTAGTCACAGTGTCATCTTTTTGTATCACCCACAATAAGTATTCTTATGAAGTCTTGTCTTCCAGGAACTTGAAGTTGCTTGATTCATCGAGCTTATCTTCCATCATAGTTTTGTTCATCATAATTTTAAATTCTTCACAAACCCTTGTCTACTGAGCTAGAAAACCTAAGGGCTAGACTAGGCTAGCAACCTTAGGTTTTTTTGGGCTTATGATTGCCAACAATAATCCTTGAAAGTTAGAAGAACATAGGTAATCTTGAAGGCTTCTTCAAAGAGCTGCAGAAACCCTAAAACCAAAAATCTGCAGAAATTTGTGGAACCCTAGAAACCCTAGGGCTAAAAATCAAAATTTCTCGAAATTTCACTTTAAGAGTTTATGGAGGTGCGTTGAAGGAGGTCGTACCCTCCTCTCCAAAATTCAGCCCCAATGTCCAAGTGTGAAGTGCTGAAAAGGCCAAACAAGAGAGGGCGGTACAGATTTTGCAAAAACCCTAGAGGGTCATACGGATTTGCAGAAAAGGGAGGATGACTACTTTAATTTTTGTGAAATGGGTTCTTCAAGACCTATGCTATGATACCATGTTGATTTTTTTAATATGCAAGGTTTAAGAATGAAGTTCATTCCACTTTATCATTTTACTTAAACCATAAACAATTTTGTTGCAACAACCAAGATCACAAGAAGAAACACCATGCACAAGTACAAAAGAAGTATCCTAGGAAACCCTTTTCAACAAGGGAAGAAAACCCAACCAATCCTTTGATATATTCTTCAAGAGAAATAGATCCACCACCAAGAAAACCTAGCACACAAAAGGGTGCTCACAAACCCTAGAAGACTAGCACCCAAGAGAGGTGTGCACTTTTCCCAAGAAGATGTACTTGCTGAAATTTCCAAACTCACACTTAAGATATGATTCCTTAATGGAGAATTTACCTTTACTTATATTAGACTGAAATTGTCAATAGAAGTGTCTATTGGCACAACAGGGCTGACCTCACTAACTCAAAATATAATTAATAATTACCAGATTAATTATCTTTTACATTAAGGTGGGGCCGACCTGTACCCTTTACATTACAAATAGGGTTATAGGTAAGTTTGACTCTTGAACAATACAACAAGGGATTTCATACACTCACTAGTGCTCAGCCACTAGGATCACGTTCACCTATGCTCATTCACAGGCATGTCCAACTCAACAGATCTTCTTTCCCACTACATTACACAGGAGAGTCATTTGGAGTTCATAATCTCAACTCTCTTCTCAGAGGAGGCCAATACATTGTTTTCATCTCTGTCTCATAACGATGCACCCAACTCATGGGAATTAACACATTCACCTTGTGCTCAACCATAGGCACATCCAACTCAACATATCTCCTTTCTCACTGTGTTACATAGGAGAATTATCTGAAGTTCTTCTCAACTCTCTGTAAGGAGGAGGCCATCACTACGTTCTAGTTCTATCTTAGATAGGAACCAAAAACCCATCTCATGGGCTCTCTCTCGGGTCTGTGTCCTGGAGGATGTCTCATGCAACTATAATCATCAACATGTAGACATGAGATTGTAGGGATACGCCGATGCAGATTGGGCAGGGATCGCAGTTGACCGGAAGAGAACATCCGGTTGTTGTTTTACCTTGGAGTCTTCCATGGTTTCCTGGTGTAGCAGGAAACAAAGCTCTGTGTCTTTGAGTACCACAGAAGCAGAGTATATATCATTGAGTGTGGCATTCTGCGAAGCAATGTGGCTTCACAAGCTCCTGACAGATTTATTTGATCATGAGATGGATTCTACCATTATTCATTGTGATAACCAGAGTTGTGTGAAGCTCTCTGAGAATCCTGTGTTTCACGAAAAATCGAAACACATTGAGATCAAATACCATTATATCATAGACATGGTGCAGAAGAAAGCAGTACATGTGTAGTACCTTCCTACACATGAGTAGATTGCAGATATCTTCACCAAACCGCTTTCCAGGACGAAGTTCGAGTACTTCCATTAGAGACTTGGTCTGGTGGAGAATGCCTCCCTAGCTGAGAGGGAGTGTTGATGATTGCAACGTCATGAGACATCCTCCAGGATACGTTCTCCTTTGTGACTAAGTTGAGTCGACTTGAGAGGGAGTCTAGTGTTGGGCATACCCATGTGATGGGACATCGTTCTCCTCTGTGTGTGAGTTCAGTCATCCCCCAGTGGTTGGGGCATGTTTCTCCTCTGTGAGAGTTGATTCGTTCCCCAGTGGTTGGGTGTGCCCATGTGATGGGTCTATCGTTCTCCTCTATGTGAGAGTTGAGACGATGTGGTACTCCATATGGTTTTGTTGAGTATGACATCCCTGTGGCTGAGCACAGTTGGACGTGTCCCTAGTGGCTGAGCACTAGTGGATGTGTGGATCTCTTGCTATATTGTCTAAGTGTAAGATTTGCTTGTAACCCTAATTGTGATGTAAAGGGTACAAGTCAGCCCCACCATATGTGAAAGATAATTAATGATTATTGTAATAATATTTATATTTCTGAGTTATTGAGGTTGGCCCTGTTATGCCAATCGACACACCTTTTGTTGTGTCCAGTCTAGTATAAATAAAGTGTTAATGTTTTATGCCATTTTTATAGTTCTTTGCATTTCAATAGATAATAGCAACATAAGAACAAGATCACTGAGAAATACACATTCACAAGAGACACAACATTTATCCTGGGAAACCCTCTAGGGGAAGAAAACCCAACAAAAACTTCATTATCATAAATTGCCAATACAATGGCAAGAGATAACTCAAACCAATACAGATAGTCCTCTCCAAAAGATGCACCACTCTTCTCCCTCTCTCTTTTGTCGGTAACAGATCAAAACTTTTCTCTCAAACTGAGCAAGTGAGTTTTGTTCAAATGAGGCGCTAGCCTCCTTTATTTATACAAGTTCTGGCATGTGTGAAGTGTCTCTTCACTGGCAGGGACGACTTCTTAATCTGGGTGGGAAAACCCACCTTTATTATATTTCTGGGTCTTCTTATTATCTATTGGGGCCGAATTCTTATTCTGCCTATTATAATTGTCTGTTGACCAATCTGCAAAAGGGGATTTGGTCCTAATACAATTACCGACATGATTAATCCACAATGGGGATTAATCCTATAAATAATATATCAATAATAATAATAATAATACTCTTTGCAATTACATTATTTCAACACTCCCCCTTAACAAGAAGGGTATTCTTCAACAACATCAGGCGAGAGAGGTCTGCATCATCAGTGGCATCAGGAGGATAGTATCGTCAATATCATCTTGGAACATTGTCTAGCACATTTACGAGTCATCGAAAGTTTTCTTCATCGGCAACATCGTCATTCTCGAAAGAATGCCATCATCATCTGCATCAATATGTATCATTAAAAATGATACCTCATCACACCACTAGGCTGACTCATCATAGTACTACACTGGCTCAATGTCATAGTTGATAAGTTGGTAGCTCAGTGTCAGTCACATCTTGATTTACATCTAACAACGAGGTCAGAAGCAAGGAATCATCTTGCTTTATGTCTAACAACTAGGTCAGAAGCAAGGAACACATCATCATCTTGCTTTACATCTAACAACAAGGTCAGAAGCAAGGAATCATCTTGCTTTACGTCTAAAAACTAGGTCAGAAGCAAGGAACACATCATCATCTTGCTTTACGTCTAACAACGAGGTCAGAAGCAAGGAATCGTCTTGCTGTACGTCTAACAACTAGGTCAGAAGCAAGGAATACACACAACGTATTTCTTTACGTCTAACAACGAGGTCAGAAGCAATGACTCATCTTGCTTTACGTCTAACAGCGTGGTTAGAAGCAAGGAATACACACAACGTCTTGCTTTACGTCTAATAGCGAGGTCAGAAGCAATCACTCATCTTGCTTTACGTCTAACAGTGAGGTCAGAACCAAGGAATACACACAACGTCTTTCTTTACGTCTAACATCGAGGTCAAAAGCAATGACTCATCTTGCTTTACGTCTAACAGTGAGGTCAGAAGCAAGGAATAAACACAACGTCTTGCTTTACGTCTAACAGGGAGGTCAGAAGCAATGACTCATCCTGCTTTACGTCTAACAGTGAGGTCAGAAGCAAGGAATACATATATACTCCCCCTTTCAGGGAGGGTCCTTTCAGACTATGCCAAGCTTATCTCGAAAGTGTTCAAACTTTACACGAGATAGAGGTTTGGTCATCACATCAACAACCTGTTCATCCATGCGAATGTACTGGAGCTTCAAGGCTCCTCTCTGTACCATGTCACGAATGAAATGATAGCAGATCTCTATGTGCTTCGACCTGTTGTGGAATACAACATTCTCTGTCATCTTTATGCATCTCTGGTTGTCACATAGAATCACGGTTTCTCTCATCTCCAAGTCAAATAGGCCAGTCAACAACTTTCGAAGCCATATAGCTTCATAGCTAGCAGAACATGCGGCAATGTACTCTGCTTCTACTGTGCTGAGAGCAATATTGGATTGCTTCCTACTCTGCCACGAGATCATGGCTAATCCCAAACAGAAACAGCATCCGGAAGTGCTTTTTCTGTCAGCAACGCTTCCTACCCAATCTGAATCAGTGTATCCACTCAATATGAAGGCATGATCTCCATCATAGCTGATACCATAATCCATTGTACCTTTAAGGTACCTTATCACATGTTTTTCAGCCACTAGGTGAACACGTCTGGGCTCTACCAAAAACTAACTCAAGGTGTTCATTGAAAAACAAATGTCTGGTCTGGTGTTCATCAAGTACATCAGTGATCCAATAATCTGTCTGTATAGTGTGGCATCTATCAAGTCTGACGAAGTATCGACCAGGAGCTTCAGCTTCGTTTCCATGGGTGTATTCATGGACTTACATTCTAGCATTTTGAATCTCTTTAAGATTTCAATTGTGTACTTCCCTTGGTTGAGGAAGATCCTTTCTAGACTCTACCATACCTCAAGACCTAAGAAGTAATGCATTAGGCCAAGGTCTTTCATTTCAAATTTTGTGGCAAGTCTCTTTTTACATTCAACGATGAGCTTTTCTTCTCCAGTTAAGAATAAGTCATCCACATACAGTAATAATATTACTGGTTCATTATCCATAATTTTGAAGTAGAGATTTGAGTCTGCTTTACTCTTGGTAAAGCCTAAGCTCATCAAGAAACTGTCTATACAACCATACCAAGCTCTAGGAGCTTGCTTCAATCCGTATAAGGCTTTCGTCAATATGTAGACATGAGACTTCCTGTCTTCAACCTCAAATCCTTGGGGTTGCTCTATATACACTTCCTCTTTGATAACACCATTCAGGAAAGTTGTCTTCATGTCCATCTGGTGCAGCTTCCATTTCATCTTAGCTGCAAGAGCTATGATGGTCCTGATCAAAGTGTATCTGGCTACAGGAGCGAATGTCTATTCATAGTCAATGCCTTCCTTCTGGGAAAAGCCACGAGTGACAAATATTGCTTTATACTTCTCAATACTTCCATCAGCAACATGTTTTATTTTGAAGAGCCATCTGTAGGATACCCCATCTTTATTCTTCGGTCTGGGAACTATTCTCCAGACTTCGTTTTTCATTATGGATTGGTATTCCTCTGTCATGGCATCTGCCCATTCCTTATTTTGAGTGGATTCTTCAAAGCAGGTAGGCTCCTCATCTGGGAGATCACATATCAAAGCTGTGTAACTGGAGAATGGCTTTGGTCTTTTCACCTGTCTCGAGGTTCCTTCTGGAACACCATACTTCTCTCCATATTGAATAAGATCTCTTGCCCAAGCAGGCTTTCTTTTATGGGAGAAGGTCATTTGAGGAGGTTCTTGAACTTCTGTTACATCATGGTCTTCAAGAGTTTCATCATCAAGGGAAGTTACGACTTCCCTCACTGGTTCTGCAGCTTTGGGAACTTCCTTCATGGATTATGCAATCCTGGGAATTACGGGTTCCTCTTCATATACCTCTTCAAGCTGGCATGTTTTAGATTTCTTGAGTGTTGTATATTCATCAAAGGTCACATCCCTGCTGATCTCAATGTGATGTTGACCTGTTATATAGATTCTGAAGGCCTCGGAGACCTCACAGTATCCCACAAGTATTCCCTTCTTTCCTGAAGGGTCCAACTTGTTTCTCTTTTCTTTAGGTATATGAATAAACACTGGACAACCAAGTATTTTAAGATGGCTTACCTTTGGCTTCTTTCGGTGAACATCTCTTCTGGTGTCTTGAGCCCAAGTGCACTATGGGATAATCGGTTCTGCACATAAACAACTGCAATTGTTGCTTCTTCCCATAAGCACATAGGAAGATCTTGATCATGGATCATAGTCTTCACAGCTTCCAGTATGGTTCTGTTCTTCCGTTCAGCTACACCATTTTGTTGGGGATCTTGATCCCAACATCTTTGCAAAAGTTCATGAACTCTTTTGAGGTATATTCTCCTCCATTGTCTGACATGAGTATCTTAATCTTCCTTACAGAAGGGGTTTCTTATCAAGGCTTTGAATTCCTTGATCTTGTTGAACACTTCAAATATAACCAGGTCTTTTACAAGAATAATCATTAATGAATGATACATAGTATACATACCTATTAATGGAGGATGATGGCATTGGGCCACATACATCTGAATGAATGAGTTTTAGGACTCCTTCTGCCTTGTTGTCCCTCTTCGGAAACTGGTTCTTGATGTTCTTCCCTTGTGCACATCCATTGCATGCGTCTTCATGGTCACCTTTGAGTTCTGGTAAACCTATGACCGCTTTGTATATGTATGGTAGTGCCTTGTAGTTGAGGTGAGATAATCTTCTATGCCAAGATTCTTCATTGGCGTGGGTCAAGGCAGCTTCTGAGTGACCCTTTAGCTCATGCAAGTCACCTTCTTCTCTTCCAATGATGATTGTTTCATTTACGGTCTCTTCTTTAGCATGTTGCCTTTTGCAACCTTCCCTATAGCTTCCTCATGTGACATGAACCAAGGTCAACAAAACAACAAGCAAGAATAATATCCTTCTTGATAATATAAAGCAATAGCACGCACAATCATCATAGCAGCTACTTTAGAGATATTACTTATAATTTATCTAAAGCAAAGAATAAAGGTAAGGAATACAATACGAAATGAGGTCAACACTCTCATAGTGTTGTGACCAAGCATTTTTCCATGGAAACCTGGAACTAACACATGAGGTTTCTCCTTGAGGAGGTGTTAGTTGTATCAGGCAAAGTATTTACCTTTATATGCTCACATGCTATCAAGTATAATACTTTACAAAGATTGTTGTCTTAACTATAGTCATCAAATTGTTATGTGTACCTTTGAATCTTGATTAATCAAACCTGGAGCCTTGTCCTCAAGAATGAGTGCTTGCTTTTCTTCCAGATCTCCTTCACTCAAGTGACAAGTGCTTTCTTCAACCTGTCTGTTGTACTAAGACCATACGCTATCTTGACAGAAGGTTAGGTTAGAGGATAAGCTCTATGATCAACTTTTAATCCTTATAATAATTTGATCATAGCTTCAACATGCAACATTGATTAAGATAATTTCATAACAAATAGATGCATATTAGAATAATCACACCTGGGTTGCATCATTCCTCTTAATGTGTTGGATCTTGAGATCCTTCTGGATCTATGGAAAGAGATCCCTTCTCCTGCAAATATTCTTTAGGGTTTAACCATTAAACATATGTCAGTGCATACCTCTGATGACATTTGCAGGTAGTGGCTCCATCTAGTAGCAGCGGTAATCATTACCAAATTTTAAGAAAACTTCAAGGGTGATTTCAACTAGTCTTACAGATGTAACTGCAACTGATGTTGCAACTGCAACTGGTTCTGAAACTGCAACTGCAACTACAACTGCAGATTAGGGTTTTATGAGGAAACCCTAATCTTTCAAACTTCGAATTTTGAAATCCTGATCCAGGGGATAGATGCACTGAGATGAGGAAAGTTAGCTGGTGCAGTCGAAATTTCAAAAATCCAACTTTTACCCCCTCAAACTTGATTTGTGAATTTCTGGATGGGTGCTTCTGGTTTTCTGGTACTTCTGGTACTCTGGTTTTCTGGTTTTCTAGTACTTTGTGAAACTAGGGTTTCACTTTCTAGGAGATCTAGCCACTGAAAAGGTGCGCTCTAAGTGCCAAAATGATCCTTGGGGGAGGGCACAACTTTCTAGGTGGGTTTGGAGTTGAAAAGCTTCACTTTTGAAAAACCCTAATTTGCAAGTACTGCAACAGTGACGTTTTTCTCTTGCAAAATATGCTTCCTTCAGGTTGGCTCTGGTACCATGTTAATGTTTTATGGAATTATTATAGTTCTTTGCATTTCAATAGATAATAGCAACATAAGAACAAGATCACTGAGAAATACACATTCACAAGAGACACAACATTTATCCTGGGAAACCCTCTAGGGGAAGAAAACCCAGCAAAAACTTCCTTATCATAAATTGCCAATACAATGTCAAGAGATAACTCAAACCAATACAGATAGTCCTCTCCAAAAGATGCGCCATTCTTCTCCCTCTCTCTTTTTCTGGTAATAGATCAGAACTTGTCTCTCAAACTGAGCAAGTGAGTTGTGTTCAAATGAGGCGCTAGCCTCCTTTATTTATACAAGTTCTGGCATGTGTGAAGTGTCTCTTCACTGGCAGGGCTGACTTCTTAATCTGGGTTTGTAAACCCAACTTTATTATATTTCTGGGTCTTCTTATTAACTGTTGGGGCGGACTTCTTATTTTGCCTATTATAATTGTCCATTGACCAATCCGCAAAAGGGGATTTGGTCCTAATACAATTATCGACATGATTAATCCACAATGGGGATTAATCCTATAAATAATATATCAATAATAATAAGAATACTCTTTGCAGTTACATTATTTCAACATAAAGGTGATTTCCCCATTGAGGAAACACACTCACACATGTATTTGGAAATTTCACCAAGTACACTTTGAGGGATGAAGTGTGCACCTCTCTTGGGCGCAAGTTTCAAGGTTGCAGAACACCCTCTTGTGTGCATTAGGGTTTTATTTTTGGGGGATCTTCTCTTGAGAATATAGCAAATGATTGTTGGGTTTTCTCCCCTTGAGTAGAAGGGTTTCCAAGGATATTTCTTGCATTCTTCTGCATGGTACTTCTTCTTGTGATCTTGGTTATTGCAACACTTGTGTATGGTGTAGCTTCATTTGTTTATGGTTCAAGTAAATGCTAAAATGAAATAAACCTCATGCTTGAGCCTAGCATAGTGAAAATTCAACAGTTCTCAAGATCGTTATATTTTTGTTGTGAAATCTTCTAGTTTTTCTAAAGTTTGACTATTTTTTCTTCTAATTCTTTTGTGTGCGAATTCACTTGATCTCCCAACTCCAATTTTTGGGTACATTGGTTGGTAGCATCTTGTAGGAGTGGTGTTTGTTGTTTGGCTTGCAAGTTGGATTTCATCTCCTTTGACTGAGTCTCAAGTGTCACTGCAATTTGATTCATCTCCTTTGACCGAGTCTCTAGCTTTCATTAACCCTAGTTGCATGCATAATTTTATCCATGTTCAGTTGGTTAATAAATTGCAAATTCCTTCAAAGAATATTCACAACACACGGGTTGAGGGTGAAAATGTTCAAAGTTTTAAAGAGTTGAAGATCACCATGGAAAAATATGTGTTGCATTCTTATTTTCATGCTATAGATATGGTTGATGTGGATATTGTTTTGGGCTATCCTTGGACAGAATAAATTGGTATAGTTAATATTAATGTGAAAAAGAAGTTTCTAAAGATTTGGTACAAGAAAAAGAAAATTACGTTGTAGGATGTGTCTCTTAGTAAGAAAGAAGGGCCTAGGGGGGAAAGCAAAGAAGTTATTACAGAGTCTGTAGATGATTCATAGGTAGAGTCTATAGAAGGAGATGAAGCAAAGCCATAGGAATGACACAATAAAAAAGCAAAGGAGATCTTTGACTCAAAGCAACATCATGTGGCATAATTGAAGAAAAAAGTATAGATTCCTACAGTTGTTGTATATCACCATCTACACCATATAGAGAAACAATAGTCATCAAGGCAAGGGTGTGAGCATCAACACACTTATGAACCAACATGGAACCAGAAAGGAAACCAATCAAAAGGTGCATGGAGGACTACTAACACTGCAAAAGACATCATGTTAGCAAAACAATCCCATGGCAACACAAGCATGATGTGGATCAAGATCAGGGTGGCAAGACAATAGTTGGACATCACGAACGTCTTACATTAGGATGGATGGATGGTATGTAGTGTAGCTAGAGAGGTAATGGAGGGTTCAAAGGGCCCATAGTGATAATAATGGATGGACCTTCTAGAAGCATAACCTTCTAAGAAGTCCTCTTACATTTATTATGAATATATATAACTTTTGTAGTGGGCCTTATTTAATAATATAGTGGACCTAGTCCACCTTACATTGAATGGCCTCCACTATTATCACTATGGGCCCTTCACCCCCGTATTACTTCTCTAGCTACATTACATCACTATGGGCCCTTCGCCCCCCCGCTTCATCCCCTGCATTAGCTCTCTAGCTACACTACATTTAATGTAGTATAACTAGAGATGTAATAGGGGCGTTGAAGCGTCCATAGTGATAATAGTGGAGGTATATTGTGATTGTAACAAACAAGGATTGCTTGAGGAGTGTTATCCTTTCTTAAGGATTAATATATGGTGTTACCCTACCTCAACGGTTTTGACTATTTCTTTTGTTGGATATTTGGTGAATGTTTTGGTTTATTGTTGTTGAGATTAAGGGTTATTTCTGAAGTATATTTTCAGATCTATTCAGGTACTTAACATTGGGTATCATTTTGTATTCATATATTTGGTACTTAAGTACCAAAGATCTGAATATAGAAACACCACAATAGATCCAAAGAAGAATATAGAAAAATATCACTTTATTGTTCAGAAACCCTTATGGTATGCTCTCAAGCATGATTGCGATTCTTGGTACTCTTATCTTGCAAGGAATGAGAGATATAACAGGGAGATCATCGTCATTTACATCACAAAAAAACATAATCAAGAAATATATGTTTGGTATGATTACAAGGACGATTGTGATGATTTATATATGGATAGTTGTCATTTATGGGATGACAACCACTTTCATATTTTATATGATGTCTCTACTCCACTTTAGAAGAACATGAATGTGCCAACTCAGGAGATATTTATGATTACCTATGTCCAACTTGCATATTCAACAATGGTATTGTTCCTCCCAGATTAAGCTTCGCCCCTTTCCCACTATGTGGATGGATCTACTTATTTGGATCCACATGACCGGTGTCGGTCTTTGGAACATCATTTTCTATTTTTTATTGAGTTCTAATATCTTCTGCATAGAGTTCACATGAGCACTTGAACATGGAACCCAAGTTTACAATGGCGGTTGTACTACTTCAGCATGGTGGCTTTCATTTCTACATGGGACCCTGGTTTTCTAGTCTACTTCAACCCTATGGTCCACACTTATCCATGAGACCATGGTATATGGTTGTACATCCTCATAACAAGCATTGAGTACAATGCTTTCATAAGGGGGATGAAATTAGTGTAACTAGAGAGGTAGTGGGGGGTCCGGACAGCCCATAGTAATAATAGTGGAGGTCATTCAATGTAAGGTGGACTAGGTCCACTATATTATTTAATAAAACCCACTATGGTAGTTAAATATATTAGTATAAACATAATAAATGTAAGAGGACTTACTAGAAGGTTTTACTTCTAAAAGGTTCCTCCTCTAGAATGTTCTTAGGTGGTTGGTAGCACTATATAAAGGGGTTCAAACATTGTAATGGGGTGTGAAAAATAAGTACTGTATTTGAAGCGTGTAGCTCATTAGAAGGTTGCCCCCTCGAAAAGGCAAGTGAATATGAGATGCTCCCTTCCATAATATGATCTATTGTATGATGTCTCCCTACCCTAAGAGTTTTCATAATCATAAAGTGAGTTCTTTTATATTGTTCTTGGATCTATTGTGGTATTTTTATATTAAGATCTTTGGTACTTAACAATTAATAAACCGTGTGTAGTGCCCATCTAATTAATAAATATAAATCCAAATACAATTGAAGGAAAACTATCAAGTCAAATAATCATTGAAGCTCAACATAAAAAAACTTTAATAAACTTACCGTAACTTACTAAGGTAATGATCATACCTGTCACAAAGAACCAACATACTTGTAAGCACTTCTCCAGGGAAATGATATTCAAAATCTTTTTAGATTTTAGATGTAGTAATGTCTCTATCTTATTATAAATATTTTTTCCAAATTTAGATGTAGCAAAAGTGGGTAACATTATTTTATGTAAAAGCTTATCAATTATTAAAAATGTAAGTCACATACCTTGGGGCCCATCCCTAGCATTATTCTTTGGAATTTTAAGTTATAATTATATTTTTCAACAGAAGATGGATTGATTCTTTCTCTTTGCAACCCCATTTTGCTGAGGATTGTATGGGACTGTCACCTCCCTCTTGATCCCTGCCTCCTTACATAAATCCTTGAATTCATTGGAGGTGTACTCTCCTCCATTATTCGACCTCAAGACCTTGATCTTATTCCCTATCTGGTTCTCCACTTGAGCTCTAAACTCTTGAAATCGATTGAAGACCTCATCCTTGGTCTTCAAAAAGAAGATCCAAGCTTTCCTGGAAAACTCATCAATAAACGTCACATAGTATGATGATCCTTGTACTGATGCTAATGACATTGACCCACTCACATTTGAATGGATAATATCTAAGATCCCCTTGAACCTATTAACACTACTTGGAAAAGAAACCTTGGCATTCTTTCCAAGTGCACACCCTTTGCACACTCCCTACTGCTCAATATTGAAATCTGGAAGACCTGTAACAATCCCCCTCAAAAGTGGCAATGCCCTATACTGTAGGTGTCCCAACCTCATGTGCCATAACTCACATAGGTTGTCTCTATCGTGTACCAAATCCTAAACAAACTTTCCTTGCAACCTGTATAAAGTGCCCTCTCTAACCCCAACGACCACTACTATGTCCGAGCTAGCTATCTCTGGACGTATGAGTACTTTCCCTCTTTGGAAAGTAAAGACGAAACCCCTATCCTCCATAACTGAGACTGAGAGAAAATTCCTCTTCAATCCTGGTACATAAATCACATCCTGGGCATCCAATGAACCTCCTGACTCAAGTTGGAACGTAACTGTTCCCTCTCCCTTCACTGCATACTTGGCATCATCACCAAGCTCCACATACACATCTAAGTCCCTCTCCGTTAGAGTGCTAAATAGCTCGTGTGCTTCTGTCATATGACAAGATGCACTATTGTCCAAGAACCAAGCACTCCTAGTAGTTGTGTTGGTAGAAAGGCAATAAACTAATGAGAAATCCTTCTCAAACGTAACTGCAAGCTCATCGAGCTATATCTCTGTTGATGTTGTTGCATGTGTCTTTCCTTTACCCTTCTTCTTCTTTGAACATTGAGATGCATAATGTCCATTCTTATGACATGAGAAGCACGTGATTTTACTCAAGTTCTTCTTCTCTAGCTGTGATGATCCTCCATCATTGCTACCCTTTTTGCTAGAAGTATTTCCTTTTCCTTTTCTTGTCTTGCTGACAAGGGCAAATTTCTCATCACTACTTCCCTACTTGTTTCTCTTAGACTCCTCTTGAGTCTCTTCTTGGATGCAATCATCTCAAAGTCTTTGCCAATCTGGGAGATGTTCTTGAGCACTTGAGTTAAAGAAAGCTAGAGACTCAGTCAAAGGAGATGAGATCAAAGGAGATTAAATCCTTCT
Source organism: Picea engelmannii (assembly GCA_009831015.1). Taxonomy (NCBI): domain Eukaryota; kingdom Viridiplantae; phylum Streptophyta; class Pinopsida; order Pinales; family Pinaceae; genus Picea; species Picea engelmannii. The sequence goes on along the minus strand of ML826046.1, from coordinate 31,538 downwards.
CAAACTTAATTGCAAGCTCATCTAGTCGTGTATCTATTGATGTTGTTGCATGTGTCTTTCCTTTATCCTTCTTCTTCTTTGGACATTGAGATGCATAATGTCCATTCTTATGACATGAGAAGCACTTGATTTTACTCAAGTTCTTCTTCTTCTCTAGCTGTGATGATCCTCCATCATTGTTACCCTTCTTGCTAGAAGTCTTTCCTTTTCCCTTTCTTGTCTTGTTGACAAGGGACAATTTCTCATCACTACTTCCCTACTTGTTGCTCTTAGACTCCTCTTGAGTCTCTTCTTGGATGCAATCATCCAAAAGTCTTTGTCGATCTGGGAGATGTTCCTACGCACTCGGGTTAAAGAAAGCTAGAGACTCGATCAAAGGAGATGAGATCAAAGGAGATTAAATCCTTCTCAAACTTAATTGCAAGCTCATCTAGCCATGTCTCTGCTGATGTTGTTGCATGTGTCTTTCCTGTACCCTTCTTCTTCTTTGTACATTGAGATACATAATGTCCATTCTTATGACATGAGAAACACTTGATTTTACTCAAGTCCTTCTTTTTCCCTGGCTGCGATGATCCTCCATCACTGTTACCCTTCTTGCTAGAACTCTTTCCTTTTCCCTTCCTTGTCTTGATGACAAGGGCCAAGTTCTCATAACTACTTCCCTACTTGTTGTGCTTAGACTCCTCTTGAGTCTCTTCTTGGATGCAATCATCCCAAATTAGAATCCTCTTGAGTCTCTTCTTGGATGCAATCATCCCAAAGTCTCTTCCAATATGGGATATGTTCCCGAGTACAGACTCCCTTGAAAAATGGTTCCCAAGACTTGAGAACACCATTCAATGCCACATTCATGAGCTCTACATCATTTGTTTTATCCCCTATGGATGCAATTTGATCACGTACCTCAGTGATCCTCATGAAATAGCTGGTAACATTGTCAGATCTAGACATCTGCACCGATATAAGTTTATTTCTTAAGACCATCTTCTTATTCATGTTAGTGCTTTGTAATAATCCTACCAAGGCATCTAACATCTCATTGGTCATCTTCTTCTTGGATAGGTGAGGAATTAGATGATCCTTCACTAAATCCAAGATAACCCTCTCAACTTTGATCTCCTTATTCTCATGAAATACCAAAGCTGTCAGATATGTTGGTGGAGCAACTAATTTTTCCACTAACTCCCAAAGGTTATACTCCTTTAACATCAAAGTAACTCTTTATTTCCAAGATAAGAAGTTAGATGCTCCATTCAATCTGGCTTCAACACTTAGAGGTGTTGATGCCATCCCTTAGACCTGATAAACTTCCTTGGAACTAACCTACTGCTGAAATTGCTCCTGTATTGGCTTGTATAAACTTGTGCGTGCCTATCACCATTGAAACACATGTATGTACATGAATTCCCTTATTGAAACCCACGTATGTATCCACCTGAGCTTACAACAACCCGCATATACACGATTGTCTCCAAAGAAAACCGCTTTTGTACACGCATGTTCCTTCTGCAACCTACGTACAACTTTGTACGATTGCAAAATCCTAGCTCTGCCTCAGTACAATTGTTTCCCTCAAATTCGTCCTTCGATTTCGGCCTACTAGTTATGGATCTGCTAAGATCTCCTACAAACATGATAGATCTACTATCAATTGATATGGATCTGAGATATGGGTTCCTTTCAAAGCATGTGCTCTAATACCATGTTGAAATCCCCTACTCCGTGTTAACCCCTAGATTTCCACCCTTGGAAATCTTGAGGGTTAAAGACCAACATGCATTATTTTGGCTAACATTTTGAGATTCTCCTAAAGTTTATCACTTGTGTTGAGAAAGAGGTTGGTTCCCATCAGAGACAAGTATCTGATCGGTACATAATTGTTTAGTTCAGAGTTAGAGTTAGCTTGGTTTTCCATGCATTTGTGAGAGATGTCTACATACATCAGGTGTTGCTACTTTTTAGGAGACACGGTTTGAGTGGGTCTCTTGACAATTTGGAGCGATTATGAGCCTACAAGGATGGTCCTTGCATGATTCTAGGCCCGATGACACTTTTTTGGGCGACATGCGAGAATTTATTATTTTTAGCAGTTTTGGCTCTAGACCCTAGATTCAGATTTTGAGCACATATTATTGATTGTTGAGACATTCTGAGTCTTTTGTGCCTTTTCTAGGATGATTTGGCACATATTTCTATTTTTAGTAGGTTGAGCACCAGGGCTCACATGTCGATTTTGATTGAGGATTCGGTTTCCTTGCAAAAGATAAAATCCAATGAGTATAATATCATGGACATGCGAGGACTTTCTATTTTTAACAATGTCTATTTTTAGCAGTAGACACATGATGGTGGTATCTCAGTCATTCAGAGCATTTGTAGAGAGTTTGGGTTAGTTTCAACAAGTTTCAAATTTTTGGGACCGGATAACTATTTTTGGAAATTTTTGTTTTTAGTGGTCATTGCCATCTCCAACAGTGACAAGTGGCAAGCTTAGATTCCGACATGTGGCCGAGTTTTAGGGTGATGTGGCACCTACGTGGCATCAGTTGACCAATGGTGCATTTCCCAAGGATTATGCATTTAATGAGAAATTAATTAAGGTAATGAGGTGGTGCATGGATGAGGTGGCATTTCCTAGAGAAATTTTAGCCACTCAAGGC